>JAAEAF010005118.1:0-61210 GCA_011037195.1 Triatoma infestans | reverse complement strand
TGACAAACTGACAAATCACATTAAATGACATATCGTAAATATTCTACTTATAATTTATTTAATTTATATGGGAATTATTATTATTATTATAAATTATTATTATACGAAGGTCATTCAATAAGTAACAAGACAAATCGCTGTAGCTCAGAAACGGTTTGTTTACTCAATACAATAGTTTCAGTGCGTCAAGCTGGCATCCTTGCACTTGGTTTCTCATCAGCTATTCGAGAGTATTTGGTAAGCATAACCTCAAATGTATTCAGTTAACAATGGCGAGTCCGCTCGAGCATTGCACCTCGAAAGAACAACGCTCAGTGATTTGATTTTTAGTTGCAGAAGGTATCAAAGGTAGTGAAATCCACGAAAGAATGTTAAAAGTGTATGGGAATAATTGTTTGAACTGTTCGAACGTTTACAAATGGATAGAATAGTTTACAAGTGGCCGTGTAAGTGTCTGTGACGAGCAACGAAGTGGACGACCGGTTGAAGTTGCAACTTCCTCCCTCGAATCTCGCATTACCGCGTTAATTCTGGGCAACAGGCGTGTTACTGTTGAACTGATAGCTGAAGAAGTGCACACGAGTGTTGGAACCGTCCATAACATTATTCAGAATAAGCTGCATTACAAGAAAACTTGGGAGTGATGGGCTCTAAGACCTACGGACGCCCAGAATCACTACGAAAAGTGGGGTGGGAGATCCTTTCTAATCCCCCCTACAGCCCCCACCTCGTTCCATCGGACTTCCATTTGTTTGGACCCCTTAAAGAGGCTCTAAGTGATCAACATTTTAATCTAATGAAGAAGTTAAAAATCCGGTGCAAAAGTGTCTTCGAGATCAACCCAAAGAATTTCATGTCAGAGGCATAGACAAATTAGAAGAACAAATGTATAAATGGGAACCAACAGTTGTATAGCGCACCTAGGTAGTAAAGGTCAGAACTAAGCCGCAGTTCCCTCGCCGTTCTGTTCTGACCTTCGCTACCTAGGTGCGCTATATAACTGTTGCTTCCCATTTTTTTTCATGATGCTGGGTCAACACCGATTTTGGCCTCACGGGAATCGAACCTTGAATTCTCGGACCAAAGTCGAGTGCGCCAAGCCTCTAGACCGACGCGTGGGGACTTAGTTTCCTTTATTGTTAGAAAAAAATGTTAGAAAGGTAGTTATATGCATTCTTCCAAAATTATTACATAAGCCAACATAAATAAATGTATAGAAAATTGCCACAAAAGTTTATGAAAAATTTATCTCTTGAAAAGGAAGTAGTACGGACCTTGTCATATTTCCGAAATTAAATTTTTACCCGGAAATACATGTTATTGAGGTTAACTGAACATGAAAAAGTAATTTTTAGCGAATGATGTGATGTGTGATGATTTTGTGTTATTCCAAAAGGAAAGTTTCTATCTATTATTGGAATTATCAAGTTATTAAAATGGATTTTTCTAATTTTTAGCGATATTTTTCGAAAGCAACTTCACTAAATGTTGTTTGAATTTTAATTTAAACGTTTATTTTGAAACATTCGATGAGGAAAATTCATATTAGAAAAGATCTAAAGAAGGTGTAAAGTTAGGCTTCGGCTCAAAACAGTAATTTCCGTATCTTATAGCGTTCCATCACTTTATTCCGTAATGTTAATGTGAATAAAATTTGTTGGCAAATTTCTCAATCAAATCAAAAAAATCAAAGAAGATCGGTGACATTTCAGAGGAAATGTAGGATGTCATTTCAGTCTCGTATATAAAATCAATTTTCTACGGAAAAATGTGCAAATAAAACTGATACATCGAGGTAATAAACTTTACCAACGAATAAGGATAATGGTTTCGAGCTAGTATCGAAATAACCGGTCGATTCCCTAGTGTACGTTTCATATCGATATGAAACTCACAACCGTTGCTTTTTACTTTCTCTTACTTCTGTTGTTTTCTTACAACTTGAGTTTTCATCGAAAGTACATGTTTTGAAAAGTATGTATCATATATGTGGTGTTAGAATGTTCTAAAAGACTGGAAGAGCTTTCTTCTCTGAAGGATGTTCTTCTAGTCTGGGTGCCAGGTCACATGGGAATTTTTGGGAATGAGGAAGTAGATAGACGCCTCTCTTCCTTTCATTGGTCCCGAGCCTGCTGTTGGGTGTCTTCTGGCACATGTCTGTCAGGCTTCCAGACATCGACAGCTTCACAGCATTCATCCTTATGGATGAGCTCAGTTGGTTTTCGGCAGTCCAAAATGCTCATCGGGGGTCCGGGCAAGGCCATTAGTGAGACGTTGCTGTGTTTTTCACGGAACCAGGCATCTGGTTGGATCTCTTACGGGACATTGTGGTTTAAGGAGACATCTCTACATAATGGGGCTCATACTGGATCCATTTTGTAGAGTTGATGAGGAAGAGAGGAGGGTGTAAAACACCCGATCACTAGTTACCGAATGATGCCCTGGGTGTGAGTGAATTATGATTCAGGATTTTGGCGGAATAGGAGTTCGTGGAAGAGTTAGGCTATTCCCGCTAAGGTTCATTGTCAGATTTATCAGACTGCGAGTGAATCTCTCGGGATTAGATCCGGGTTCTGGATTTTGTTTAGGACGGTTTGTTGTGTTTCGTGGTGATAGTATATGGGCCCAGTGAGGCTTTGGATAGCATAAGGTTTGGTCCCTCCCCACAGACAAATAGTAATAGTAAATCACATATGTGAATGTCTGGTAACAAAATATTTAAAAAAAAAACAAAAAAAAAAACAGGAGATATGCACTGGACCTGAAAGATCTCTTGTGCCCCCCTTGTCAGTGCAGCTCCGGCTTCCAAGCAGCGTTCTCTAGCTACAGACAACACTGCCCATCACCGAACAGTGTGCTGTAGAGGCTCCTAGGAGAGAAAATTTGGAGGCAGCATGCTAGATTCGAACCCGGGACCTCAGCGCGCTACCACTGCCCTAATCCCTTCCCTCAACAAAATATCTTAAAAATAAAAAAAATTGGAGGAAGCTTATAATTGGTATTTCTCTACGCATCTAACACGGAAGGTTTCCGGCAAAATCCATCAACCGGATGTGTGACTTTACTGATTTTTTTTCTCACTTCTTCAAGATTTTCTGGAAAATGGTGCCAACGATTTTCTTTAAATATCTTAATACCTATAATTTTTATTTGAAATACTAACCCGGGAAAATTGATTAGGGAAAGGATCCTGCGGGACCAGTAGCGTTACGGCTTTCCTCTGAATTAACATTTCAATACAATTATAAAAATATTGCTAGAATCCCAAATTTGAAGATAACGATAAACCGGAAGTTCAATTTTACAGAATATATTTTTTGAGGTATTTTTTTGGAATTTTTTTTGAAAATGTCTACAACGATTTCATTTAAACTTGATATGCTTACTGCACACATGTAAATTTATCACTTTTATTTGAAACATAAATAAAATTGATTTTGGAATGTTGTGCGGAATTTGTGGCGTTAACTACCAAATGTTATTTGCATTTGGTTGTGTTTGTACTCTACAGAGCCAGAATGTAATCACTTCTCTACCAGCCAAGGGTAATAGGTAGGTAATAGGTTAATTGTCTTAAAAGTAAGAGAAAGTTGTGTGAGTGTTTTACACGATTTTTTTAAATTTTTTTAGTTATGTAGTTCATGCACATACTTTCATAGTGAATCATTAAAAAAAAAGACCTCAAGCCTGTACTTTTGATTCGTAAGAAATTAATTTTGAGAATCTAATCCCCAATGCGATATCTCTCATTATAACAATAAATAAATCTGTTTATTGTTGTTCTTTTAACCACCCAGAATATTTTCTTCTTTTTTTTTTTAATTTTATAAATTAAAAAAAAAAAAATCTACTGTAATCGCGCCAAATTTTCGATATCGAGTTTTCACCGGAAATAACCGTTTTGAGCTCCCCTGAGTTAAAAAAACTGGTTTTTAGCAAATGGTCTCTCTCTCACTCTGTGTGTGTGTGTGTGTGTGTGTGTGTGTGTGTGTATGTATGTGAACAGCGTAGCTCAAAAACGAAAAATCGTAGAAAGCTCAAACTTGATATTCTGTTTGGGTATCAAAACATGGGATCCAACAGTAGGCGAGCGGTCAAAATTCCTCGACCGGAAGTACCACTTTACTGAATGGCCTTTTCACTTTATTGCAATTTTCTCAAAAATGGCTAGAACGATTTTTTTCAAACCTGATATATCAACTACACTTACAAAGATCTAAAATTTTTATTTAAAACATTTCTCCGGGAAAATTTATTTAAGGGCACTTTTTAGGAGGGGTAGGGTTAGGTTTTCCTCTAAAGTTCTATCATAGTTGATGATAAAATTCTATCATCCAAACAAAATTAATTGTAAATAAATAGATGGCCAAAATTCCGAGTTTCAAGAAAATTAATAAACCGGAAGTGCGAGTTTTCAGTTTCGACGAATTTCATCAAAGTTGGTATACAAACTATAAACTTTGTCAATTATTACAATATTGAAAACGGAAGTAAAAGAAAGTTGTGTGAGTGTTTCACACCAGATTTTTTTATATTTTTTCATACTCCAAGAAAAAAATAATGATAATAATATAAACATTAAGATGAATTGGAATAATTGTTGTACTTTACAAATGAGGTCACTTTATTTGTCTGAAAGCACTAATTTGAAATTTTAATCATGTGTATTCATGTTTAATTTAATATTTTGTGACCTATTTATTTAATTTGAATTTAAAACACAATGGCGGCACAATCTGCTACGATTAGGTTTGCGCATTAGTATCTGCCTCGTTTTTTTTTTTTTTTAATTTTAAATAAATATTTTATGAAAAACAAAATTGTTGAACGAATTAAAAGAAATATGGCAGCAACTAAGGAAACAACAAATATGCAAAGGATTAATTTTAACACTTTTTTATATGATAGACAATTTCATATTAGAGCCTAATTAATATCTTATCTTATCTGGTAGATTTAATTTGTAATTATTGACCTAATGATAAATAAGAAAGTTTGTAATACATTTACTAGCCACAGCACTCAAGAAATGTGTGATATCTTACTTTTCAACTATACTAATACCTACTTTCACGAAAACAATGTCTCAAACAAAAATGATAGGCCTATGATGGTATGTGTACTTTATAAACCAAGTTCAATAAAAACTCTTTGGGTAAGTTTGTAGATTGTTGTAGGGGATTATTGCACTGCGACCTTGGAGCCTTCTCCAATGCACAGCCGACCTCCAAGCAGGTTCTCTAGCTACAGATAACACTGCCCATCACCGGACAGTCAGTTGTAGAGGCTCCTAGAAAGAAAAAATCTCGCAGCATGCTGGATTTGAATCCGGAACCTCCGCGCGCGACCACTGAGCTAATCCTTTCCTTCTTCCTTAGCTTTCGCCGAATTAACTAGGAACGGAGACCCTAGTTTGTGTACTGTAATTTGTCCTTGTCTGTAAAGTGTAGAATGTACGTAGTTCTGATGAAGTGCATGGAATACTGAGCTATGGTAACCCATGGGGTCGCTACTCCCCAAGTAACTGCATGCAACAGACACTTTGGGTATCTTGATTAAGAAAATCGCACAAAACTGAAGAAAATAAAAACCGTGTAAAGTCGCATTTCTCGGGTAACCGATTTTCTTTCAACATGGTATTTTGGCGATACATTTTTTTTTTTTTTGTACGTAAGCATCTATGATTTATTGGTCTTATGGATCCTGTCAGCATCTTCTAATATATACGAAAATCCCATTTTACTGCAACACTGACGTCACTCCTTCCCCCCCTAAACCCCCTAAATAATGAATTTTCCTGGTAGAAATGTTTCAAATAAAAAGATTTAACTGATTTTAACCGAAATATTACTTTTGGCAGAACTAAAATGGAAATATCATTTGAATTTCCTATGATTTTTTCCACCTTCCATTTTTGAGTTTTCCCTCATGCACCACATACTAATTTCTAAAAACCAAACTTTTTTATTCGTATTCGATGGATTTCAAAATGTGTATTTCCGGTGAAAATTTGAAATCTAAAATTTGACACGATCCGCAATACTTACTATGTTTTCGTTTTTTAAAGATTATATTCTATTGGTTTTTCATCTGAAAGTTTTAATATAAAACCTATTTCACAGAATTGACTTTCCTTAATAAAAATAAATATAAAACATTAAGGTAAAATAAAAAACGTTTTACCAATCCATTGTTCTTTTTAAGTTTATAATTTCATTAGGAGGTATTTAAAATAAAAATAATAAATCTGGTATGAAACAGCGACTTTCACTTTCTGCAGTCCAAAATTGTAATTACAATATAATCTGTAAATTGTAAACTTTACAGTTAGTATAGGAACTTTATATATTAACTCCTAACTCCTAACTTTATATACCTCCAGTTTCATTATTATTTGCATAAAGCTTTACAAAACAGAAATTACAATTAATCCTTAGGAACAAATTAAGTCAAATAAAAATTATCTCTCATTAGATACATATTTCAATTTTAATACAATTAAATGTATTTAAAACTACCTATAAAGACTATTTACTTGGCCATCAGTAAGTAGTGTTAATTATTGGCATTTTAATAAACTAAAATAAACTTGAACAAATTTTTAACAGAAACTTTGCAATTAAAAGAAAACGTTTAAATTTGATTAGTTTAATAATACAAGACGCTGAGCATATCCTAATTTACAATAGTTAAATAAGATATACTGATTTTTCCAATTAAAATAATCGATCAAGAAATCCTTCAAAAAAAACAACAGAATACGTTTTCATTGGAATCAGTTGTTGTATAATTAATCAAATTCAAATCTTGAGTTTATTTTAGTAGGTAATTTCATTTTGTTTTATCCAATTTAATTTTGCAAAAGAGGAATAGTTTACAAAGAGAACATGCTTTATTATTATTGGCCTCAACAATTAAGGAAGAAATTAGTGGCATATGATCAGAGAACACTATCTAACTGAACACTATCTACACAAAAGTTATTAATTAAATAAATAGATTCCAGACTGATACAAGTGTAATCTATCACTGAAATTCCCACTTTACTAATATTCGTAAAATCAACTTTCAAATCATTCTTCATTCTCCCATTAAGAACTACAAGGCCAAATCAAGAAAAAGATCTAACAGTGTGTTCCCGTTTGCATTAACATATTTATCTTTGGAGTTTCTGTTAACTGACTCTATATTATAATTAAGATTTCAATATTTACTTGATAATGTTTGGGATCTCCCCACTCTGCCATTAAGATCTCCCATCAGAAAGGAATTAATATTGTAATTTTCAAATAATAATTGGCAAATACTATTACGTTCTACAAGCCAGTTATTGCAATTTATGTAAACCGGGAAAATATAAACAGTGAAAGCTCCTGATTTTAACATTACAATATATCTGTTTGAAAAATTTATAAAACGAAAAAAGAACCATTTCCCCTGAGTTAACTTTTGTTTTTATATAATAAAGTTGGCCAATCTGATTTTGGCCCCATAGTTGCTTCTCTTGTGGCGGGGATCCATACTAGTTCATGATCCTTAAATATGCTTTCATAATTTGTTATACCTTCCTTTAATGTTATATGCCAGAACATCCACACCGCCAGTTTCAGTATTTAACTACTACATAAGTCCTTCAGTTTATTTTCTTTCCTTATCAATACTTCCTGATATATCACCCGACGAATGTGACTTGAATTTACCGACCTTTTTCCTTTGACCTTTTTCCGATTTATTTTTCTTTTGAATTACTCCCCTTTTCCACTTTATTATCAGCCAGGACACCTTCAGTAGGCGGACAATTGGATACAAAACGTTCAGCCAATCGCCCACAATTATTATTAACGTTAGAGGCATTCCTGTCCTTTATAATTAATTTGTATATAATTAATATTTAAGTACTGCATATTTTCCCGATTTACGGGCTTCAAAAGTTTGGGTAGCAGCAATTTTCCGGTATGCAGCACATCTCTTGGAAAATCCTCTCCACCAAAGGCTTCCTTAAATAACTTTACCCGTACCAAGTAAATTTGGAGAATTTCAGTGACTTCAAACCGTAATCATTTACCAAAAAGGTTTCACTAAGCCCAATAATATTATAATCAAACACAAACTCAATATCCACCTTATTATTAAACCCGGAAATATGCCAAAATAAAAAGTTTAAACTGGAGTAATTCAAACCTTTCATATGATACACTTCTTGATAGGAACCTGCACAATAATTTGACGTTTGACAAATGCCTTGAGATTCATTAGGGTTTCTACTAGAAGATAACTGCTATAAAAGAGAATCTTCTTCAGTCTTCCTCTTTCCTCAGTCAATCTTCTCTATTCAACCATTTCAAAATTGGTTCGTTAATAGTTTTCACTTCACTTTTCTATCAGCGCCGGGAGTCCTAATTTTCACCTTACCAGCGCGGTCCTTCTTTACTTCCGAGGTCTCTTTCCTTATCTGATTCCAGTTCTGAACCGGAAGTTCCAGATAACAACAAAAGCTCATCTTGTTTTAACGAAACCAATTCATCCAATGTATAAAGTACATTATTAATTATCAGTTTATCATCCCTGAATGATGAATGTTGAGAATCTCGAATTATTTGCTACTTGTATTAATAGTTTCAAAAATTAATTTAATCAGCTACAGTTCATCACAGGGGGAGATTTTAATAGTACGGCTGGCTAATCTTAACCAATGCCTGCCCCATGATATCTTCTATAGCAGAAATAATCATGACTTCCAGTGTAATAAACGGGGTAAATAACTGTAAGGCTAATGGAAGAAATAGGTTTTTTACTTCTAATGGTCGCTCTAGGAGTGATATAGCTGGCAATTATATGTACGTAACTAATAGTAAGACCTTGTCTGGTGTGACATTTAACATTTAGATCTTACTTAAGACTTAAATATTAGCCATTTTGATTACTTTTTCGGATCATTTCCCGGTGGAATGTTTGTTTATGGCCCTGCTAATAGAATACCTCTTGAAAATTAAGTATATTTCTTGCATCTAAGTTAGCTAATGTACTCAAATAAGATTTCTGCCAATTTCTAAACTAATTCTTTGGAATATCTTTATCAAAATTTCGCAGATCTCATCTTCATTAGTCAATAAGTTGAATCCTTAGCAGTACCAAGCTTCGTACACGCGATATGATGTAAAATGTGTTGCGAGAGTGAAATGGTTAAAAACTAGTTTAATAGAGCCAAACAGTTCAACTTGGTAAAATGACGATTGAGCAGAATAGAGACTAGAATCACCGTCAAAATAGTACAACTGCAATAGTTGATGGTAGTTGTAAGCTGTAAGGCCCCCCAAAAAAGTGATGTGTCCACTAACAAAAGACGCAAAGTCCACGTGTTTAGATAACACCACGGACAAGAAGAATGGTCGAAAGTACGTAGCATAATAATGGCGAAAAGTGACGCTCAGCTTGGCGGACCGAAAAAAAAAGTGTTCGTACGCCAATGGTCGAATTTGATTGGCTGAAGGTAAGACAAAAATAGTGCGTAAGCTGGGCTCAAATAGAGGCTTAACAGCGTTTCAGCCAAAATAATAAAAATATTACACAATTAAGGAATGATCACAGATTTATAATATAAAAATGTCATTCAAATGATACAGGGTTAAAAACCCACGAGTTGAATTAGTACAATCCGCCTGGCGGTCAACAAAACCAACTGCACACAGGAAATGAATAAATGTAAATTTGCGGAGTTTTTAAATACGCGACAACATAATAATTTTGATATAATCTAAAGTAGAAATATAATCTATAGGAAGTACTAACTGTCAGGGTAGATTTATAATGGTTACAACGAACGAGTAAAATTTGTCATTTTCTATATAACATTATTAACAAGAGTGAGAGAAAGTAGTGTGGGTGTTTCACGTTACTGACGGCAACATGTATTTCGAAAAATTGTGTGAAAAAAAAAGCACACACTTTTATAGAGAAAGAAGTAGTTTTTTCAATGTTACCTAAAATGGTAAAGAACTTAGTAGATGTGGCACAATGGGGGGGGTGTATTTGTGTGAGACAGGGAAGACCGAGAACAGACAGTACTGGCGTGATCTTCCCACAGGAACTAGCGGCCAACATATCTCCCAGGCTGGCCGAGAGAATACGTATACCTGGCTGACTACCCTTAGTGTGCTCCAACTACGACGACACAATTTCACATAGCCACTACCCCTACAGAACCTTATTTCCCACGCTCTTCTAATCTATCAAATAACACAACAATATTATTCACATCACCATTGTCTCCTCCCCCCCCTCTGCCATATTATCTCACAATAATATTTTTGTTGTGCACTCACAACTATTTTTTCTCTTTAAGAATTTTGTTTGTTTGTTTGTCTGTCTATATGGTTTTATTTAATAATACCACAGAAGGATATAAAAGGACCAAAATAGTTATATATACAAGTTACTCCCTTGTTATCTGATTTAATACTACGTGGGAAAACATCGTATGATATTTGAAAAGTTCTGGCTCTTTTTAAGTGCTCAAGACTTCGAGCCAATAGAGAGAAGAGATCTGGAAAACAAATGTTTGGCTATAAGAAGGAAGTTCTCAGGCAGAACAATTCAACAGAAATTTCCTTTACAACAATGGCTGAACAATTACTTGAACCCTAGGCGAACTTCTTAACGATATCAAATTTAGCTGGAATGTCTTAAGATAAATATATCTACTGGTGAAGGATGGGAAGTGCCAACCGATCAACAGAAACAGGTAGAGAATGATTACATTGAACATTGATGGACAAACACACATTTGAATTTTAACGTTTCAGATTCCGCAGAACCACCTAAAAAATAATCTATGTAGCAAGCATTCAAAGTTTAATGAACATTTTTGTAGTCGTTTTCGTGAAAATTCCCAAACAACCTATTTCTGTAAATTCTCACTTCGGATAAACCTATTTTCAAATTTAGAATTCCCAGAAACACCTAATAAATCCATTTTCCCGGGAAAACGTTTCAATTAATAATGATACGTATTTATATAATGTAAATACGAAGTATAAGGAACAATGTTGGAGCCGTTTTCGAGAAAATCGCTGAAAAATTGGAGAAAACAAAAACAGTTAAAGTCGCAATACCGGTTGATAGATTTTGACCGAAACGTTCGTGTCTGATGCGGTGGTAAACGGAATACTAAGTTTTTTCCTCAACTCATGTATAATTGGAAAATTTGACACGTTACTACCCAGTAAGGCAGAGGGTAACTAGTAGAGAGATGGGGCACATTTTTAGGACTGAGTACGAAAAAAAAAAATCTGGTGTGAAACACTCATACAACATTCTCTTACACCAACAGTTCTCAAAATTATAATTGACAAATTTTATAGTTTGAACACCAAATTTAATGAAATTCGTCGAAAACTGAAAAAACTGTCAATAAAAGCGCACTTCCGGTTTAGTGAATTTTCTTGAAACTCGGAATTTTGGCCATCTGTTTATTTCTAATTAATTATTTTGGATGACAGAATTTATAATTAACATATTGATAGCCTGTTAGAGAAAAAATAAACCCTCCCCACCCCCAAAGTTACCTTAAATGAATTTCCCAGAGAAAATGTTTTAAATAAAAGTTGTAGATATGTATGTTTAGTTTATATAAAAAGTTTGAAGAAAATCGTCGGAGCTATTTTTGAGAAAATCACGAAAAAGTTAAAAAAATCATTTAGTAAAGTGGTAAAGTAAACGCACTTCCGGTTATCCGATTTTTTCCAAACTCGTAATTTCAACAACTTGTTCAATTCTAATTAACATTATTTAGATGACAGAATCGTCTAATAAAGTGAAATAGCACTTTAGATGAAAACCTAACCCCACCCCTCCCCCTAAATGCCCTTAAATGAATTTTCCCAGAGAAATGTTTCAAATAAAAGTTGTAGCTCTTTGTATGAGTAGTTGATATCCCAAGTTTAAAGAAAATAGTCAGCGCCATTTTTGAGAAAAATGTATAAAAGTAAAAAAAAAAAAAACTAGTAAAGTGGTACTTCCGGTCGAAGAATATTGACAGATAACGTACTGTCAGATCCTGTGGTGATATCTAAACGGAATATCAAGTTTCTACTTTCTACGGTTTTTCATTTTTGAGCCATGCTGTTCACATACATACATACATACATACACACACACTAACTACACACACACAACCACATTTGGCTAAAATCATTTGTTTTTGGACTCAGGGGACCTCAAAACGGATATTTCCGGTAATAACTCGATATCGAAAATTTGACACGATTACAATACTTCCTCTTACTAGGAGTAAGAGAAAGTAATAAGTACAATTAGGGAAATACATTTAATACAGCCCTCTACTAAAATTATAAGTAATTGCCTCTTTATTTATTAAATAATCCTCATGGTAAAGACTTAACGATTTGTAACGGGATAACGTTTCGGGATAAACAGATTAGACTTTGGGAGATGAGATTCTTGGAGAAACGCTGGGGGGACACGCAGGGGTGCCTCCAAGTAAAAGATTTGTAAAGGTAAGTAAGCAGGGGATTTCGGAATATCTCCTGCCCCTTAGGACAGGTTTGAGGACCTTGGTGGGGATAGTGACTGGACACACTTGGGTGCCCAGCCACTTGTTCAACATAGGGAGGACGTCTAGTCCCATTTGTCAGAATTGCGACGACGGAGTTAGGGAAACGGTGTACCACTACTTATGTTAGTGTCCCCGTTTCGCTGGAACTAGGTTTCGCATATTTGGGAGGGCAACACTCTCGCAGGATTGCCTGGGCGCGTTGGAGTTTAGGGATATATTGGGATATTGTAGATTAACTGGTAAGCTACCGGGGGAGATTACTAGGAACATGAGGGTATCCGGGGGGGATAAAAGCTACATAGGCTTAGGTCCCACGCCATTAGGCACCCGATTAATAATAATAATAATGATTTGTAAAGAAAATATGGTAAACAATAATGAAATAACAATTTATAATTTGGAGACGAAATAGAGTGAGGTGTTTACCGGCGCCACATGCAATTGTGTAAAATATCCTACCGTGAAATAAAAACAGTAATGTCCTGAACAAATGGTCCCCCCCTTATTCAGCCGAATAGAAATATTCTACCAAAATCTTACGTTCCCTAAGATAATCTCAGCCAAACTGTAAAGGTTTTCTTTTAATAAATAATTCTCCATACAAATGTAGCAAGCGTCATGTTGAAACGAACAACTACTTCAACTAGAAGAATACCTGTGTATATAACTATATAAGCTGGTATAAGATGGCAACATTCCAAAATGTTTAACAGTCGGCTGGTATCTCGTTCCATCTCTCCTGGACTATGCTCCCTATAATCAAGTTACTATCGGCTACCTTTTAATGAACTACGCTCTCCCCTGTACACACACAAACATTCGACCAACAACTTACCATCTCTACCTTGTACACTCACTCCCATATTACTCTCCCACATATATTCAATCTAAACATTAAGTACTACAAACAAATACCAATTAATTATTAAACAAATAAAAAAAAAAAAATTGGTATGAAACACAGGAATTTCTCTCAATCCTTTTAATAATTATTTATATATAAAATGATAAAGTTTCTTTAAACTCAAATTCTACATACTTCTGTTCTAACATAAATATAGAGGATGGTGAGGGGATAAGTATCTAACTACCAATCTTGACATGCAGAGAATGATTACACTGTAGAGGGTGCCATAATCAATAAACAAATTTGAATTTTAACGTTTTCTTTTTCTTATTCAGGAAATCCTCAAAAATGTATTGGTGGGGAAAATGTAAATTCTGCTCTCTAAATAAGCCTGCACAGTATTGCTCACTGTTTTATTATTTGTCCTGCTTTTTCTCTTCAAAGAGCTAAATTTAAATCTAGAGTAAGAGTAAATCTTGCTGTATCTTAGTTGATTAGAAATCAACTATGATCACGTTAATTTTTGCGAGCGAAATCATTTAAATAAATTGAATGATATTTTCATTTTTACTTTCGATAAATTTTAATTTTCGATAAGGAGTTTTCACCGGAAATATCCATTTTGAGGTCCCTTGGGTCCAAAAAAGTGATTTTTAAAATAGTCTGTGTGTGTGTGTGTGTGTGTGTATGTGAACAGCATAGCTCAAAAACGAAAAACCGTAAAAAGTTGAAACGTGATAATCCGTTTAGGCATCACCATGAGATCTGACAGTATGTTATCTGTCAAAATTCCTCAACCGGAAGTACTACTTCACTAGTTTTTTTTTTTTACTTTTTTTGGGATTTTCTCAAAAATGGCTCCGACGATTTTCTTTAAATTTACTGTATCAACTACACATACAAACAGCTACAACTTTTATTTGAAATATTTCTACTGGAAAATTCATTTAAGGGAAATTTTTGGGAGAAGGGTGAGGTTAGGTTTTCATCTAAAGTGCTATTTCAGTTTATTAGACAAATCTGTCATCTAAAATTTTGTTAAAATTCGAGTTTGGAAAAAAAAAAAAAAATAATCGTATAACCGGAAGTGTGTTTACTTACCAACTTTACTAAATGATTTTTTTTTCACTTTTTCACGATTTTCTCAAAAATAGCACCAAGGAATTTCTTGAAACTTCTATATAAACTAAACATACAAAGATCTATAACTTTTATTTAAAACATTTCTCTGGGAAAATTCATTTAAGGGCACTTTTAGGGGAGGGGTGGGGTTAACGTTTTTCTCTAAAGTGCTATCATAGTTGATTATACAATTCTATCATCCAAACAAAATTAATTAGAAATAAATAGATGGCCAAAATTCCGAGTTTCAAGAAAATTAGTAAACCGGAAGTGCGCTTTTACTGACAGTTTTTTTCAGTTTTCGACGAATTTCATTAAATTTGGTACACAAACTATAAATTTGTCAATTTCATTTTGAGAACTGGATTAAGAGAAAGTTGTGTGAGTGTTTCACAACAGATTTTTTTTCTTTTTGTTTCTACAGACAAATGTTAACAATAAAACTGGTAGGTTTATATCTATGCAATTAATATTCCAAGTTTAAAGGAAATCTTTAAGAGCCATTAATGAGAAAATTCCAAAAACCTCGAAAACCCATTCTGTAAAATCGCACTTTCGTTTTAACCGATTATCGTCAAATTTACAATTCTATCAATGTTTCTAATATAAATTATTATATAGGTGGTAAAATCATATATAATACTAAAGTGGTATTTTAGAGAAAAACACACCACGCTACTGTTTCTTGGGCCAAATGTTTCAAAAAAAAGTTATAGATATTTATGTGTGTAAATAATATAGGAAATTTAAAGGAAATCGTTCGAACCATTTTCGAGAAAATCGCGATAAACTGTAAAAAAAAAAAAATTCAGTAAAGTCGCACTTCCGGTTGATAGATTTTGCCCGAAACCTTCCGGTCAGATGCGGTAGTAGTATCTAAACGGAAATACCATGTTTTTGCTTCCTGCGACATTTATTCTGTTCACACATACAGTCCATTCGCTAAAAACATTTTTGTTTTTTCGTATTCAGGGAACTCAAAACCATGTATTTCCTTTAAAAACTCATTTTTGAAAATCTAGCACGATCGTAATTACTTCCTCAGGAATAAATGAAAGTAAAAATTAAAGAAACGCAGTACTTTTTACAACATAGTGGAAGTATAATAACAGAAAGTAAAAATATGAATTTTTAAGTATCCATTACAAGGTTAGTCACTCTGTCAATGCAATTAAAAAAAATCAATGCTTTCGAAAGAATATTTGTTACCCATAAAAGTTTGGAAAGAACTGATCTAAAAATTATTTTTTGAAGCACAGACTACTGTGGCCGATCCGGAAAACTTATCGAGTCACTAACCCTTTTTTGGGAAAATGAACTATGCTTCATCTTTCTGGATATAGATACAGTGGCTGTTTAAAAAAGAGAAGGTTGTCTGAGACTTAAAAAGCTACCTGGCCATGGCCACTATGACCCTATATTCGTTTTGATGTGTCCTATATACTTAAGTACTTGGCCCAAGTCTTTGACATGTTATTCCATAAAATTTTGTGCTTATTTATTTTTCCTTTTATTGAACTCCCATTCTATAGTAATTACAGCATCCTACATTAATTAGTACTAGTACAATCTGATGGGAGTAATGAGTAAAAATCAAGAAATAAAAACGAAATACAGGAAAACAAATCCAACTAGAGATATATTTAAATAGAACTTAGAACTAAGAAAGAAAAATAAATAAATAAAAACCTCTACAAGACCAGTAGTAGGTAATACAAGCTACCACATATAGGATTTTAATTTAAACGAAATACAGTTACATAAAAAGATCGTCAAGTGGGTTTGCTCAATCTCTGACGTCAAACCTTTAACATCAACAAGAAATTAATTTAAAATTCTAAACCAGTTTTATTTAAGTCAAGTGGATTTTATCTGGATCTATTATTAATATTGATATTCTACAGACTTGCATTATATTTAAATATTGGCTAAGATGTGTTTATAATAACTGATCAAAATACAAGACTCAATATGGATTAGATATGTGGTCTCCATCATAAATAGGACCTTAATTTCCTCCTGCTAACATTGTGCGCTCGATCTGGACCATATTAACAAGGAAGATGTCTCTTGCTCTCTCTAGCTACAGCAACCAAATTAACATTTCTTTACTTAAAAGTTTTTGAATAAAGTTTTAAATTGCTTAGAAAAAAATGTTTAATTTGATAAAACAAGGTTTAATTATTATTTTCTCTTACACCTAGTAAGAGGAAGTATTATAATCGTGCCAAATTGTCGAGTTTTCACCGGAAATATCCATTTTTAGGTTCCCTGAGTCTAAAAAAGTGGTTTTTAGAAAATGGTCTAGTCTGTTCGTTTTTGTCTTCTGGCTATACTACCCCTATTGTGAGCTAATTAATGCATGCTCCATACAATATATATTACACGCATATCAAATACATATAAATATATAATGCATACTGAAGTTCACTATGTTAATGCAGGTTAATAGTTAAAATTGTTATCAAATTAGTTCAGTGATCAGTTAAGTTTTTGTTAGTTCTACAACTTTATAATTGACTGGACAGTATTTTTAAGTCTCTCTTTGTGTGTGTGTGTGTGTGTGTGTGTGTGTGTGTGTGTGTGTGTGTGTGTAAGTGAACAGCATAGCTCAAAAACGAAAAATCGTGAAAAGTTCAAACTTGATATTCCGTTTAGTTATTATCATGGGATCCGTTAGTAAGTCATCTGTCAAAAATTCCCCAACCGGAAGTACCACTTTACTGAATTTTTTTTTTTTTTTTTTCACTTTTTTACGATTTTCTCAGAAACAGCTCCGACGATTTTCTTCAAACTTCCTGTATCAACTACACATACAAAGAGCTACAACTTTTATTTGAAACATATCTCTGGGAAAATTGATTTAAGCGCACATTTGGGGGAGGGGTGGGGTTAGATTTTCCTCTAAAATGCTATTTCAGTTTACTATACACTTCTGTCATCTAAATAATATTAATTAGAATTAAATGTGTTGTTGAAATTTCGAGTTTGAAAAAATCGGATTACCGGAAGTGCGTTTTTACTGAAATGTATTTTTAAGTTTTCTGGTATTTTCTCGAAAACGGATCCAACGATTTTCATTAAAGTAGGAATGTGAATCACACATATATAAAGAGCTACACCTTTCATTTGAAACATTTCTCCGGGTAAAGTCATTTAAGGGAGTTTTTGTGGGAGGGATTGGGTTATATTTTTCTTTAAAGTGCTATAATAGTTGATTATACAATTCTACCATCCAAACAAAATTAATTAGAAATAAATAGATGGCCAAAATTCCGAATTTCAAGAAAATTAATAAACCGGAAGTGCGCTTTTACTAAACAGTTTTTTTTCAGATTTCGACGAATTTCATTAAAAGTCGTATACTAATTATAAAATCTGTCAGTAAGAATTTTGAAAATTGGAGTAAGAGAAAATTTGTGTATGTGTTTCACACCAGATTTTTTTTTTTTTTTAATTAATAAAAAAACTAAGTGTTCCATTTTTTGGGGGGTTGATTATATAAATAAAATAATACTGTCTCTCTACAATTTTGATTACATGATTAAACAAAGCTTACACACGTTTACAATCCTAAAATTAATAGTGCTTACTAACGAATTTTTTTAACATGTGGTAAAAAAGTACACTTTAATTGGCAAACATTTTGTAAAATAATTTAGGGATTTTTCAAAGTGGGCGATACCGCCCCCTGGGTGGAGCTGAACAACGATCCAGGTTAGTACTATAGCCTCGGGTGCAATTAGAGGGCGTTGGACAAAAATAAGGGGAGATCGGTGAAAGCACAAAGGGCGGTTGGGGAAGATATGAAAATTTTGAAAAACCTTATTATCTGTTTTAAAAGAATCGTAATGTTTTAAATGTGGTGAAGTACAGCGCCGACGGCAAATTCGCTACATAATTTTGTTACAAGCATTTTAACAACGGTGCAAATGCATTGGTAGTAAAAAATTGGAATTTATATTCAATATCTTGAATCCTAATGGATTATGGGATAACATAATAAACTGTTTTATTGTCCTTGCTATATACTATCGTTTACATATTATTGTTACGTAAATTTTTCTTAATAACCTTCTGTTACGTGTCTGTCTGTCTTCTAATGCTTACAATATAATAATAATAATCTGGAATGAAACAACTTTCTGTGACCATAATAATACAATATAATAGTAAACTTTGCTTTTAAAACTGTTATGTTTACTTCCGTTTAAATTGGCTTGCCACAAAAAAGGTGGTAGGGGTATATATATATAATCACAATATTCAATTTCAATTCAATTTATTGTATTACAGCAAACTGGTTACAAGAGTAGTATACTTTCTCTTGAGCTTAATAGTTTACAAATGAAATTGAAAATTTTATACATATCTGATTCGTTAAGAACATTTAATGGCTTCACTCTCATTCGCATCGGTGGATATCATAAACTCATCTCTAAGGGTAGAGTAGCTAGGCTAGTGAAACAGTAAATGCCCCAAATCCTCCGCCGCATCCAGGCTGCAGAGAGAGCACCCACGGTCGGTCAAGATGATGTGGTGTTTCCCCCCTGCCGATATCCTCATTATGTGCACCCAGCTAATCTGATCTGAATAAATAGGCGGGTCAATTTAAAAGGAACTCCGCTAAGAAAGTATCTCTAAAGGCCAACATCCATCACCATCGAGAAATCGTAAAACTTGCTGAACCCAGAGCTGGCAAAAGATTCAAGATCTCTTGCCCTCAAATAGGATTCAGCCAGCTACACCGCTGACGCAATCGTACTGCGTGTAAAAGTCTCCAGGCGTCTAAAATCCACCACATTAATTATACCACTATTCTCAAAAAGTTGTTCGACTTGGGTAACCCAGTTATACCTGATGGAACTTTTTTTATCCTGTTCATGGATTTCTAATAACCTTTTAAAACATATCTTAGGTAATCTGGAGTCGTCCATTTCTCCAATACGCTTAAGCCATCCGAATACCGATTTTAAAACATCTCTTGTCATAGGGAAAGTGCCCGTTCCAAGGCATATGGCAAATGAGGGGGTGGAACGTACAGGACCCAACCATCTCTTAAAATAGCTACACTGGAGTTTATCGAGCAAATGGACATAACGTAGGCTCCATATGGATGCACCGTACATCAGTACGCTTTTGACGAGTGATTCAAAAACACGAATCTGGGCCTCCCAGGAATTTACCTTGGACCTGCCGAGGAGTGACAACTGCCATATTAGTTTTCTTGTACATATAATCGGCTGCGCGAAAACACGGAGGAACCAGCAAAAGGAATTCCGAGGTAAACATAACAGTTAACGCTATCAACAACTTCACCTTTATACCAAAATGGTCTATTACCTCTCCTACCAGTGCTTTTGCAAACCCTCAGCACTAT
The DNA here is from genome assembly GCA_011037195.1 of Triatoma infestans. Lineage (NCBI taxonomy): Eukaryota > Metazoa > Arthropoda > Insecta > Hemiptera > Reduviidae > Triatoma > Triatoma infestans. Next base: position 41,287 of record JAAEAF010005118.1, on the reverse strand, counting down.
TATTACATTATACACTAGAGTGTAAATTGTATGGGAACGCCCTCTGTCGCAACTAAAGCTAGGAACGGCAGTTTACCTCTACTAAAATCATTTTTTCTAAAAAAAACGCTAAACAAAAATAAAACTGCATCTATTCAATGAGTATTCCAAGTTAAAGAAAATCATTGCAGCTGTTTTCGAGAAAAACTTAAACCAAAAACTGAAAAACCTATTCAATAAAGTCGCATTTCTGAAACCGATTTTCTTCAAATTTGGAATTCTAGCAATACTTCTAATGAATAGTAATACTATCAGAGGCTCTCTCTTGTTAGCAGAGACTACTCTCTGACTTAGGCAGGCTAGAGCGGGAGAACCTGTGTATATAAGCCAGTGGGAATCTATCTAGAGGATATATCATATACAACCACACAACTGTACTCCATCGTCGCATCGTGTAATATCTCTACTCTCACCATTCATTCTATCATTTTCATCATAAAGTCCAGTGCAGTTAGTGTAAACTTAGCTACATTATGTTAGTGTCAGCATATCTCGTTTATTTAATCAAACCTAATTTCTCTCCTCAACAACCCCATTATATTTTGCCTATATACACAGGTTCTCCCACTCTAGCCTGCCTAAGTCAGAGAGTAGTCTCTGTTAACCAGAGAGGCCTCTCTTCTCTCTGTTGGATGCTATTATAGATGGTCTTACCGTATATTATACTGATTTGATACTTTAAAGGAAAACTAAATGGTACTGTTCCCCTAGAATCCACAAAAAAATCCATTTTACTGGGAATATTTTCAAATAAAAGTGATAGGTATTCATATGAGTAGATAGTACACGAAATTTAAAGAAAATCGTTAGATCCGTTTTTAAGAAAATCGCAAAAAACTGAAAAAAAAAATCAACATACCACGTTTGAGCTTCCTGCGATTTTTCGTTTTGGCGATATTTTGTTTCAAAACACGTACAACATTCGCTAAAAACATTTTTTTCATAGTTAGAAGACTTTGAAACATGTATTTCCGGTGAAAACTCAATCCCACGATCGCAATACTTATTATATATCGTACTATATTCGATAGCAAAATGCTCGTGATTTAAAAATTACAAAACAGAGATAAAATTAATAAATTGAAAGAAGCACAGGAGGTACATCCTTCTTATCAGGATTACTTTTTAAGTTATCTGTAATTTTTATTTTTATATGATCCTTTACTATATCAATTTTATGAGTGTAACGTAAATATTACTATAGATGATTTCAATAATTTAATATTTCAAGCTTTAGGTTTTCTCACAACATCTTCCTTTGCAACATCATACTTTGTAGGCCCTAAGTAGAAATATAGTTACATAAATGAAAACATTGCGTCTTTCAATTTGTTCGCCTTAAGAATCTATATTTTCCAAGGAGATAGTCGCTAAATAACTTTCTTTGTGAAAATTATATGAAATAGGCCAAATAAGTTTGGTAATCTCTCAACTAATTCTTCATCAAAAAAAAAAAAAAAAAAAATAGATAAACGTCAAAAATTTTATTTTGAAACATTGGCAAGGCTATATATTATAATCTAAGATTAATTTTTCTTGAAGTTCACCAATTTTACAAGTTCAATTGTATTCAATCTGTGCAGGGATAAAATGGGGGGGGGTCTTGTATTTAAAAAAACTGTTTCTCCATCGGATCAACCCCCTTAAATACATGGCACTCCAAGCGAATAGTCTAAGTGTTGGGTCCTTATGATTTTTCACAATGATAATAAAAAGATTTGAACACTTTGATCAATTAAAGGATTTTCTTCTAATCCAGAGGGGAGTTAAGATATCTAAAGTGCTACTCCACTTTCCTCCTATAAGATGGAAATGCGGTAATAGTGACAGTAAATTTTGATGAGTGCAAGTCGAATCTGCCAGGTCAGAGTTTCATATTGATCTCCTCACGCTGATCTTCGATTTTATTGCAACCTCAATGAGAAGAAATTACTTTCTGGGCATACTTGCCATTAATCAGTACAAGCGTGTAGTGTGGGGCACGTACGAAAATTTTACTGGCACGTGTACGATTTACAAAAGATATATTTGCTAACTTCACCTATGGAACAACACATATCCACACTTTTTACATCTCTTAGCATTATCGACGAATTTCTACACAGGCTATAACCACAATTACTACTGTTGTTGGCATGAAATTTTAGGAGATAGATCTGAAAGATTACGACCTGAAAGATCTATTGAGGAGCCTTTTCAATGCACTGCTGGCCTCCGGACAGTGTTCTTTCGTTTTAGACAACAGTGAGCTTATAGGGGCTTCTATGAAGAGAAAGGACAGCCCTGCCATACTCGAATGTAAATTAATCTGGTTTCGAATTTACTGGTTTAATTTTAGGATCTAACTGAAATAATTGTAAATATTAAAACCGTGTTCATTTGATTTGATAATAATAAATTTTCAATGCACTGCTGGCCTCCGGACAGTGTTCTTTCGTTTTAGACAACAGTGAGCTTATAGGGGTTTCTAGGAAGAGAAAGGATAGCCCTGCCATACTCGAATGTGGATTAATCTGGTTTCGAATTTACTGGTTTAATTTTAGGATCTAATTGAAATAATTGTAAATATTATAAATAATTGCAAAAATACCCGCTTTATGCTGAAGTTTCCCAGACTTCTTATACAAATTTCTTCTACACATATTAACCAGTCATTATTTTTCCGAAATGAAAAAGAAAGTTCAAGAAATAGAATGATTGATGAATCTATCTCGACGTATGTATGACTACAAGTGACAAAATATGAACCAAATATAAAGCATTCAGAATAAGCAGCAAAAATCTCTTTAATAAATGTCCATTTTTCTAAGAATTCAATGATAGATAAGGGGTTAAATTTTCCCAATTTTATTTGTTATTATTTCATTTATTATTTTCTGGGAAAATTCCAGATTAAGTTTCAGACTTAGTGAAAAAAAAAATCGGCAAAATCTAATTTTTTATTAACTATTTCCAGGCTAGTACTGTAGCCTCGGGTGCAGTTAGAGGGCGTTGGACAAAAATAAGGAGAGATCTGTAAAGCACAAAGAACGGGTGGGGAAGATATGAGAATTTTGAAAAACCGTATTTATCTGTTTTGAAACAATTGTAGTGTTTAAATTAATGAGAATGTGGTGAAGTCCGCCGCCGACAGATATCCTAACAAACAAGTGTCCACATGAATATGTCGCAATTGACGGCAATCCGCTACATAATTTTCTTCATTGAATACTAATTATGAATGCTCAATCTTCGTGAATGAGTTGATTTTCGAAGTATATTAATTTTGGGTCTTAAAATTAAACATGTACTAATTTTTGTTCTAATTGGAAAGAAGAATATAAATACTGAGTGAGAAATATACGAGGCATGTACTGAATTTTTGTAAGTTACAAAACTTTTTATTTGAACAAAAAAATTACCTGGTTACATTAGTACATATGTAAGCTATTTTTCGACATAGTCACATTCCTCTCAATGCACATGGTGAACCGGGGTATTAATTTTTTAGTGCCTCCTCGAAGTAGTTTCCCGCCAACCCCTTCGTCCACTTCTCCACCTCCCCCTTCACCTCCTCGTCGGCTGAAAACCTTTTTCTACCCATGTGCAGCTTCAGGGAGGTAAAGAGATAGTAATCTGAAGGTGCTAGGTCAGGGGAATGCGCGGGATGGTTGAGGCAAGCAGTTCCTTCGTGGCGTCTGGCATTGTCGTGCAGCAGGCAGACTCCCTTTGTCAGCATGCCTCTCCTTTTGTTCTGAATCGCCCTCCGCAATTTTTTTTGGGTCTCACAGTATCTTGCAGAGTTGATGGTCTCCACTTGAGACATATATTCAATTAAAATTATGCCTTGACAGTCCCAAAACAAGGATGCCATGATTTTCTTGGCTGAAATTGTGGTTTTGAACTTTTTGGCGGAGGGTGAAGAGGTGTGACGCCACTGTTGAGACGCCTTTTGATTTCTGGTGTATAGTGTGCAACCCAAGTTTCATCTCCAGTAATGATGGAGCGGAGAAATTCATCTCCATGGAGTTTGTAGCGACTCAAAAACTCTTGCCTGACCTTGAATATTTCACACTGGGCGGGAGATTGGATTGACATTTTTCACGAAACGTATTGTCGCGTCGACAGTTCTCAACATACCGACCTCGAACCGGTCTCGTTGCGGAGGGGAGGAATCAGGCTACACGACAGTGTAGCCAACATGTCGAAAACAAAATCCCCTCGGCCGTGAGAGCCTCAGTACACTTACTTTCTGGACATGCCTCGTATGTTAAATAGATGTTAAGATAAGGTCAATATGTGATAGTGGAACTGATGTTAAATAGATAATAGATAAATAATTTGTTAAGTAAGCCATGTTTTGAAGGAAGCTATGAATGTAGAACTGCGCTCATAAGTATTTGAAATCTTTCGTCTAAGTTTGGAGCAATATAAACTGACCCTAACACGATTCTGGGATTGATAGCTATTGAGGGGTTCCGCTAGAATTGCATCCAGAATAGACAACAAGTCAGATGAAAACTTTTCAAATCCTTCTTTGCTGCAATTGATTTTCGTTTTAGCAAAAGACAATCACTTCCAATGAAAAATATGTTGATTTAAAAAAAAAAAGATTAAACTATGTTAGCTGGCGATCTGATACTTCAAAGAAAAAGATTCGAAAAAGGTCATACTATGCGTTTAGTGGAATTTCGAAGAACTAGTACACTTTAAGTTGCTTCCTGACGCACCTACGATAATCGCTAAGATTTTTCTCTAATATATTCGAATGCTTGCATTCTGCTTGGGCTGAACGATATCAACTTTAGCGAATTTTTGTTATAACTATGGCAAGGCCTCGAATATCACATCACGCAGTTTAACAAACTAAAGAGCTGGAAATTGTACTATTACTTTACCAGAAAGAAAAGGCTTTGTAACAAAAGAAGAATTGGAACACTCAGTTAGGGAGGTCAGCGTGCTCATGGGTTACTACAGTTCAGAGTATACCTGGCACAGACTTCAGAACAGTACACAACGCATGATACTGTACATAAAACACAACGCATACAAAGATGAACACGCGCAGATACGTACACGCAGATACACAACCTCAAGGGCACAGACAGGACACACCCTATGGCTACGTTCCCTAGCAAGCCGCTCCGGATGGAGGAGCTGGTTAGGCAGCTTTAAGGGGACAGCCCCTCCGCCAAACTAGGGGTCACTGGGTTAATCACCCGTTATCCTGAATTCGCGTGATTACCATATCTGAGGAGGTTATATTATGCCCTATGTGATCGTAGAGCTTAAGAAAGAAAAAGATAGCGGCAAAAGAAGATATTAATGAAGCACTGCTCGCTTTGGAGCAAAGGGAAGCGGTACTATATTTGCGAATTCTCGCCGGAAATACATGTTCTACATCCCCTGGCCCGAAAATAATATTTTTAGAATTCACATTTCGTATACACTCTGGCATATCAGTGACCAAAACTTAGCGACTGAAAATTGCTGAACTCTAGCAAACCACTTACTGAATCGGTTTTTTCTATTTGTCACATTTTCTCAACAAGTTGTTGAATTTATTACGTATAAATAAGGTTTCGTTCATTTTTATTTGAAAAAATTTTATTAGATGAAAGCTTTCCAGTGAAAGTGGTATTCTGATAACTGCTGCAAGAGAAGTCATAAGTGGTTCAACCAAATATTACTGAAGTATCTAAAGTGAAAATATATACCAAATATGAGACAAATTTTAGAACTAAATAAAGGTAATTCACTGAAGCAATATGTACACTTTAAACATGCTATTCACGTCACTGAAACCAAGTTCCTCATTATACAATAAACCGTTATGTCTAACATCAAAACTCTCGACTCTATAGACCACTTGTTTAGCAAACGACAAATGTATTTACATTTGGTTAACAGATAATGTTCCTAGTAAATAACAAGACATATTTAAATAATTAGATTGTTTTAAAATATTTCTATTAAATAAATAACAAAATGGATTTCATTAAAAGGAAATAAAAATGAACTGAAATTGACATTTAACATAAATTTTAGGTGATATGACCATGCTTTTACTAGCTCAATAACTTACATTTTGTCTAATGCTAATTATTCTAACTACCTAATAAAAATATCTTTGACGCTAGATGATTTGAAATTAGGGCAAATACATAACTTTAATAGCTAATTCCTTCATTTATCATGAAGACAAATCGGTGAAAGATAATATGGAAATTTATGTGCAAAATTCCAAACATAAATTCCTGTTAGATCATATTTAAGTGTTCTATTATAAATGTAGGAAATAATCAATCAGAACACATCATAGGCGGCTTCCTACATTAAATAGAAAGGAAATTTATCATTATATCTACTAGAGCACCAACTCTGTCCCTTATTTATCATACCCTGCTTTAAATTAAAAATTAATAAACAAATCAAAATAATAAAAAAATTAATTCAATGACCCTAGCAGTAAATAGTGAATTTTTGATGCTTCGAGAGATCTGATTTTATATCTTTTCAGAGGTGTATAATTTTGAAAAAACTTTAAATCTTTCAACAGTAATATACACCAAGACCAATGAGTACATTTCTACCTTAATCCTCCTAGCTTGAAGTCTTTTGATGATTCGTTTCAAAAATAAATTGGAATTAAAATAAATAAGATACTACTTGATACCAGCGACGTTTTCAAATTCTTCATTCAAAGAAAATTCAATTAAAATATTCAATTGAGAATCCTCAAATTTGGTTCATATCCAAATTTATTAAAACAGCAGAGAATTAATTTCTTATCTTTCAATTTAAACTAATACAATTATTAGTAATTATCAGACTGAAAAAGTTACCAACCTTAAGTGATCCTGGTGAATGTAAATAACTAAGATTAAAGATTTCTCTAGTTTGTTTTTTTTATTGTTGCCCGGTAATTTTTCACAAATAAATCACTACACTTTTACAAAGAAAAATATAACTTGCATTGGATTACTTTCGTCACAAACATAAAATATTTTAATTATAAAACTCTTTTTACCGAGTCGAAAAGTACACTAAGGTTCTAGAAGCAAGTAGTTAGCCTCACAAGACAAAAACCCTGTCTGCTGTTCCACTTTCGCACACAGCTCAGAAAAAATTCGATTAACTATACAATCGATAGAACATTTTCGATAGCGAATTGGATTCATTTTCGGTGTTCCGTTTGTTTAATTTTAGGATTAGCTGAAGCAGTAACATTACATATTTATAATTAAATGATTTTCTACTGTCACCTTTGTTTTCTCCACATTTGATATTAAAAACTCAGCTTTAAAATATTTTCATTTTCAATTAAAGTAAGCCTAAAGTTACAAAAGCATAGTTCACCATACATTTTTGTATAATTGCTAGATCTTATTATAAACTATTGGCTAGCTAAACGTTTAATATTTGATAATTTAAGTAAATTAAATGCAAACATCGATTTCTGACTGCGGTCAACGTCCTAAAAAATCTAAACAACTTCAGCAGTAGTTTGTTAAATCTTCGCTAGAAGCGCCACATACTGAACGAAAACGTATTCTTGTTTTGCGTTGGCAGAAACTGGACTTACTCTCACAATAGATTGAATCACGGATTGTAAAAATATGAACAATTTGTTTAAGATTCATTATCTAATCATTATTTGTTTATTTTAAAAAATTACTGAAATTTAATAAACCATTTAGTCTAGTAAACTTCTATATGAACAAATTATGCTTTTTTAAAACTTAGAAAATATTTAAATCAATTAAACGTGAAGAAAATTAGACTAGCCACTTCTTTTTTCATGATATTGGCGTTCCTTTGGGTTTCAAAACTAACATTTACTGTGTTACTTAAAAACCAAATTTTAAGAAAATCAATTGCATACAAGAAAATATTAAAAATTTTCAATAAAATAACACTTTCTTTTGATGGACCATAAACAACATTGACCATAAACCATAAACAACTTCGTTTTGGGTATCTAGATAATAACTAAGGAATATCAATTTAAGTAACCACACCACTTGCAGATAGGTAGGTGTTCACGGGGTAGTTGAGATATGTTATCTAATATTTAATGTAAACAGACAAGCTTTCACCTAAAATTAAGCTGGAAAGAGGAAACTACAGACTTTTTAGCTCGTCATTTAGTCACTCGCTCTACTTATCGATATCTAGGTGGCTTCAAAAATTAGCCAAGGATGACCTATTTCTGCTATATAATCATTTATCATAGACTAGAAACTCTACAATATTGGAACAAAAGCCCAGTAGAAACTGTCTCTAAAGTGATTATAACTTAATCTAATTATTCGAAAAAGACTAAAAATAGTGAAAATATTCCATAATCTTTGCAAGTGAGAGAAAATCTGGGTAAGAATTTCTCATACTTGTTTATTTCTATAACTTATCTTTATAATTAAGCTCTATAATAAACTTACTACCAGCAGTTCCGAAATTGTTACCGTTAAAAGTAATTCATAAGCAATGAGTATTTACACTACTCTTCCTGTAATTATAATTCAAACTTGCTTATTTTTTTATTTTCTTAATTGTTTTATAAGAAAATCAAAACGTCATTATTGAAAAATTTAGTGAGATAACAAATTGCTTTACCAGTTTAATATAGTTCCACAAATTGCCACAAGAAAGCAGATCACAACAGAATTGTAGTAATGTATTACTTTTGTCTTTCACTTGATACTTTAAGAGAAGACAATCATATTACCAAATTTTGTTTTACCTGAAAATATTTTTTTTCAGATCCTTTGAGCAACAATAGTTCTTTTCAGCGAAGAGTCTCTCTTTTATGTGTGATTATCAGAAGTGAATAAATCAAATCATAGTTTGCTGTAAATGTTTATATTCCTCTACTAACTTGTAATTCCACTTGTATCAGCAATGGGCAGGGCACTCTCAAAATCTGATAAACTAAAAGTGCGTTTTTATTGGATTCAGATGGATTTTTTCTGTTTTTCGCGATTCTCTTTAAACTTGAATTTCGGACGATTTTTGACATAAACCAAAATAAATTAACACCCTGTTAATTCCCCCTTTTAAAAATAAACATTGCCCTTGTCCTAAAACAAACTGCGCAATCTCTTTGGACTAAATTCTGTTATAATTCTTTGGAGTGATTTTACCACATAATAGGCACACACAACAAAATCTGTAAAGTTTAGTAATCAACATTTAAATTGGTTTAACAGTCTTTATTAAAAAATCAATGTGAGAAGGCTAAATTAAATGAAATATTCTTCAAAAATAAAAGGTAATTTCATCAATAAAAATTCTTTTCTTAAAATAAGATTTAAAAAAATTTATTTAAATTATACTGAAATACAAAACAATTCATAAAGCATTTCAGAATATAGAAGGTATTTCGTTTTCTGTTATGTCCAACTCGGGCTTCTGGCAAACCATAGCACCGCATCTATTAGGACAGCATTTGTCCTTACGAAGACAATCGCCATCCCCGGTACACATATTTGAACAGATCCACGGACCGGTAGGAGACTTGGGACATGATCCTGGTTTCTGCCCTGAAATTTTAGAAAAAAAAAAACAAATTCTGGATAAGTTTGTTGTTTATTCACTCTAGAAATCTCTGTAAATAAGTTTTCACAATCGCTGTATATTAATTTTTTAGTATCTCTGGCATTTTTAATAATTAGTCATTAAAAAACTTCAATAATCTCTTTAATGTCAAATTTCAGCACAGACACTGGAAAGGAAATAGCTTACCGTGTTCTCTAACTCTCAGCGTAACTGCTCTTTGACAAAGCGAACCGCCGCAAGCGGTCGGGCAGCACATTTCATTTTCAAGATCTCCACAATCTGTGTCAGCTTTACAGGTTATTCTGCATACCGGTACTAAAGTTGGCGGTGGACATGTAAGCCGAATTTCGCTATTCAAACAAAATGTTGGTACTACACAAAACAACACTAATAATGTTAACTTCAACATTTTTTTTTCTTCAAAAAATATGTAATTATATGCTATAATAAATAATCAGTACAGGCAAATTTCTTTATTTATATACAACAGTTAAAGGAAATTGAGGTCAACCGCAAAACATTTTACAACATTTATCGCTAAATTCAAATATGTGGGAAAGGATATTAAAAAATACCAGTATTGATAAATTTTTAAATAGGAACCAAGTCTTTTATTACAAACATTATGAAATAATAATTAATACAATTTGACAACACTGCTAAAGAAGTGTCCCTTGAGAAAGGTTAAATGTAGGTAACCTATCTCATAATAATACCTGTTATTTCAGTCCCTGAGACGTTCTTTATTTAATAAAATATTATTAATAATTACACTTATATTAAATTTATAAAAATAAAAAAAATGGTGAACGTAACCAAAGGAGTACTTGTTAAATGGTACGTATACTTAATCTATATAGTCCAGATCGCTTGGTATTCCAAACTGTTTTTCCAGAATGCTTTCTTCAATGTTGAATTTGTTTTTACACCAAGACTTTAAAGATAATATGTTGTCAGTCCACCTGTTAATTCCTTCTTTAAGTAACTGTAAAAAGAAACAGTAATATTAATGATAAAGGATTATGTTAGTCAAGTAAGTTTTCAAAAAGTAGGTTACCTCAATTTCTTTCTTCGCTTTCTCAAAAGTTTCTGGATCATTATCCTTATATTTCTGTAGCTCCAATAACAATTGTTGATTTAATTCTTTTTGCTTCTTTAGTTCTACTATAATGTCATCTCTCTCAGGATTAGCCTCTCGACCAGCCTTTCATGAATAAAAAATAAGTAAAACCTGTCATTTTCGTTTATGTGGGGAAATTTAATAAAGTCTCTAGGAAAGGGGTTAGCTCAGTGGTAGCGCGCTGGACTCCCACACGCAGGTCCCGAGTTCGAGTCCAGTGCTGGCCTTAGATTTTTTTGTTCCTAGGATATTCTTGTCACACTGTCACGTGATGGGTTTTTGTCTGTGACAACATGAGAACACTGCCCAGAGGCCGGCAATGCACTGAGAATACTCTGGGCGCCAATGACCTTAAAAAAAAATAATAATGTCCCATTTTTCTGTAATTTACCTGTGCTTTATTTAAATTTTCTCTTTGTTTCTTGAGTTGTTTTTCTGTAAGTTCTACTTTTTCCTGTAAATCACTGAATTGTCGTTTTCTAGTGTGTTTAGCTTTGCTGAAAATTATTTTATAAGGAAAATATTTTGCATTTTTCTTTTTATTAAATATGTCACTACAAAATGTTTACCTTGGAAATGCCCAAAAATAAATTGATGTACCAATTTTTTCAGTATCCACCATATCATCGTCAACAAGACTTTGAACTACATCCTTCACTGACTGTGCTACAATACCCTTTTCTTTTGGTGCTATTTTCTCCAATTCCTTCGAATTAAACAAATGAATTCAATATTACATTATTTCTTACTACAGAAATACTTCCAAACTACTCAATGAATTTCCTAACCTTCATCTGGAAAAATTCCTTTTTTTCATAAAATAATTGAAGCATTCTATTTCTTTTTTCTTCTGCACTTAATCCTTTTCGTTTTGACATTTTGCAAATGTTCTATTTTGAACCCTTACAGTGATCCCGCTATGAAACAATTATTGATACATTTGGATGAAACTTTAGCTATTGGAAAGAAATTTATAATTCAAGATCTTGACGAAGATCATCTTTTTATTTCTGCTGAAGTTATAGATACTTTATCTAGTAGAATTGATGATATTATGGATAAAATAAGTGTTTCAGCTGCTGATAAATAAGTCGGCAATTTCAAGTACATTACTGTTTTAAAAAGGTAAGCTAATATATAAAATTACTTTTTAAATTTTTAATGAATATGTAATAATTACCTTATACTACAAATAATTACTAGCAGTTAAAACTGGTTATATTTGTTTCAGTTTTTACTTGTGAAATTAGCGGGTTTACTGTTGTTTGTGGAACATTGCAGTGTTGCCACAGTTATAACAATTATTCCTAATGTAGATACAGTACAGTATTTCCATTTTACATATATTTAAATTAAATTATCTTTACTTTTATCTGTTACTTTTTTTTATTAATTACTTCCTATTTCATATTTTTCATCTTTGATATTTGTATATTTAGTTAACACATCGGTACCTGGTGTGTTTCTTGTTATGATCGCTAGATGTCAGGCGTATGGAATTTTTGGGCCTGACGTATTCCCTATGATTTTAAAATGTTCTTATCATTTTTAGTTTGGTGATTTTCTTTTTTTTTTTGATCAGCAAAAATTAAATAATTATAAACAGGTATGGATTTCTTTTAAACTTATAGGATAGAATGTTTGTTCTATATTCTAAGTTTCAAATTGTTATAATTTGGATCAACTCAGTGCACTGGTTGATTTACTGTGTTAAGGCGAATTTACATTTTACACATAAGATGTTCACTGCAGATGATTCATTGATAGAGAAATGTGTGAACATAGTTTTTATAAATATTTCTTTCCAACGTTAGAAACATAGTACAACTATAGTGACGAATGAACAAATAGAGCCTGTTCCCACTTTTGATGGAATTGAAAGGATGAATCATCGTTAGTGAATCTGTTAGATTGATGAAAAATCTTTATAAGCTAAGGAATGTTTTAATATAGAACAAAACTTTTGTAAATTTAATTTTATAATTTTAGTTTTATGCATTTGCATCCCAGGACTAAGAATAATCATAAAAATGAAAAATTTAGGATTTTCCTTTTCTAACATATTTTCTAGGTACTAAGTGTTAGGAGCGTTTCTACAATGATAATACATAATAATGAACCGGTGATACCTCAAAAATATAGAAATAAAAAAGAAACCAATCCATTGACATGAGTACAATTTTCAATTAAAAAAATAGCTTTTAAAAGATTTTCTAACTTTTAAAAGAACAGCTTTTAGATTAATTTCTGAACAATTTCGATCAATTAGAATAATTTTATTTGAAATTTATTAAAAGAAGAAGAAAACAACAACAAAAAATACAAAAGACAACTGCTTGAAATAAAACAAATTACATATCTTAAACTTCACAAATAAATATGTAAAACGGAATATTTATGTTGACAATAGTAAACAAAATAAAGATTTCTGTTAATTTCAAAGTTCTGCTGTCATTTAGTTTCATTCCACTTTCCATTGAACCACTTTAGACTTTTTTTACACATTTGTGATACAACTCCAATGGCGTTGGATATTTTCGATTCAGTAAACTTTGATGCTAAATAATATAAAGAGTTGGACATTTCAACACGTAGTAATAATTGATTGAAGATAAAACCAGTACCAGTTCTACGCCTAAATAAGAAAACTTTTTAATTCTTTTAGGTTGCTCTTTATGAAAGTGAATTATTTTAGTTTTGCAGGTGTTTACTTCTAACACATTGTCTGTGGCATTTTCGGTAAGACTTTTTAATTTCCTTTCTGCATCAGTCACGAGTCAACAAAAATAGCCTTATCGTCCACGTAAAGCATTATTAGTACGTCTTTATTTTACTTAGCGGTATGCCAGAGACTTCCCTAGATCTCAAAAAGCTAATAAAAAGGCTGATGAAGTACCCAGATAGTATTTCGCCCAGCAGTACTCCGTTAGTTACTCGTACCTCTTCAGATACTATTCCACTTTGTTTAATACTAGTTGTTACATTATCATATAGGGTTTTTAGTTTCCTTATTCGTTTCCCAATGGTTACGCAGGACTATGCAGCTTGTATTATAATTAGAAAGCTTTTTGTAGTCTATAAAGATGACTAAAAATCTTTATTTTTATATTCTAATTTTAATTGTACTATAGCATTAAGTAAAAATAGGTTATCTAGGCAGGATCGGCCATTTCTGAACCCGCATTGTGATTCAGGGGAGTGCTCTAACTTCGTCCCATAAAATCAGTCTATCAAAAATAATTTGTGTAAATATTTATAAAATGGTATTTAATACAGCTATTGGGCGGTAATTATCTGGCAGCAATTATTATAAAACAAATCATAGACGTTAATGATTTCGACCATTTAACGGGAAATTTTTCAGATTAAAAATATTATTTTAATAATAACACTAAATGTAAGCGCCGATTTGTCGGAAGATTCTTAATGTACTAGTTTGTTATTTTATCAGCTCCAGGTGATGATCTTACCAGCCGTTCTGAACTATAACTGATCTATTTAAATTGATTTTTTAAAACAATATATTAATTAAAGATATCAAACCCATCCTTTTAATTGAAACATTTTTCTAGGAAAGTAGATTTTTAGGAACTTCTAGTTAGGCTTAACTCTAATCTGCCATACCATATTATGTCAAATGTAATTTAGTACGTTTCCAGTTTTACATAATATGATGTGTTAATGACTACTAAACGTTTCCTAAAGAAAACGGAAGAATAGTATAATAGTTTCTTTAATAGTATAATAGAACGGTATAATAGTTTCTTTAACGAAAAATGGAAGAAGTAAATTTAGTAACTTTAAAGATACATTAAAATAAAGGGAATATATTAAAATAAAGTTCTGTGAGTTTTCACAATTTTATTTATTCATTTTATTTGAGGGAATTTTAAGGGAAGGGGATAAAAGTTATTTATGGAAAGGGATAAAATTTCAGTTTCATTTTTAATTAATAAATTTATTACATAAAGGTAATAATGGCCAATATCTGATGGGAATCAATAGAAACACAAATAGAGTAAATACATATTTCAAACCACTTTTTTTTAAATATATTACATGTATGTTATAAAAGAAAAAAAAAACAATACTTGACATGTATATATCGTAAAGAAGAGAAAAAGAATAATTTATTATAATAGTTTAAAAATAATAAATTAATTAATAAATCAACTAAAATAAATAACTGCATAAAATAAAATACTGATCACTGAGTTGTGAGCAAATTTTATGAAATAAATAAACATCACAGCCTTAGCTTTGTGTGTTTTTTTTTTCACTACTTGATTCGTGTAAATTATATTGATTTTTTTTTTTTTTTTTTAATTATTGATTATTATCATTATGGTAAATTATGTGCCTTTAAAAAATTTTAACTGTAAAAGATGACTGGACATTAATTGGCGACTTTGAGCTATTTGTTTTTAATTATGTATAGAGCTAAAATTAAAGACAAAATAATATTTCTTAACAATTATACATAATAATAATGCTGAAAAAAAACACATTCAAGTTTTAATTTTTCAAATTTCTTCAAATTATCAACAATCTATAAATACAATACTACTCTATTATTTTTAAGAACTTGTTTTACTATTAAACACTTAAAAGCTTATAATTATGGACTTTGGCAATGAGTTTTCTTTTTATAATTAGGAAAACAAAGTACACTTTCACAACCTTATTATTTTAAATTAAATTATATCAATATTTATTTTGGAAGTTAAGTCTGAGAAAATATTGGGTCATCTCATGAGTAATGCGGTATTTTTATTTACAAATATTTTAGCAATGAGGTGCAGTCTTCAGTGACCAGTTGAAGCTTGCAAGATTTACCTGGTGTATAGTGGGTTGCAGATGCATTTCTCGCTATATGAATCACTATTAAAGGGTTTTATGTAGAATTAAAAAAAAAAAAATGCTCTTATTGATTTCCTTGTAAATCACGATATCCTTTGAATTATGGCTTTATTTACTTCGGAAAATAATAAAGGGCTCTATAGTTTTGGATTATTTGTCTCATCTCGGTTTTTGGTTGGCTATCCACTGTAAATGTCCTAATTAAAAAGCACTGAAAAACATTTGAATTTCCGGGTTGAGACCGCGTCAGAGGTTTGGTAGAATCTGAGGTTTTGCAATGAGCTTCTTTAGGCTTGTTAACCTTGAAAGCTAATGGAGCTATGAACGTTGGTAGAAAAGGGTCATGGCCACTTCCTCCGCCTTGGCTGTAGGTGGTGGGCAAGGCTTAATTTTTTCTTCCTTGCCCATGGTTGGATGGCGGGTGACGAAGTCTAAGTCTCCCATCCCAATGCTTTGCCTAAGTTTTAACCTTGTTTTGATCCAGAAAACCATTAAACGTTTTTTCCCTTGCTTTTATTAATCTTCTTTCTTTGAGCAGAGACAGCCATGTTTTTGCTTAGGCGGAGTCCATCGAGCTCATTTCCATAAAGGATGGCTTTTTCAGATCATTCAAGAGGACAGTGTTTCAAGAGGAGAAAAAAAACAAGGGAAAATGTTTAGTTTTCCGGAGAATAAAAAGGTGAAATCTTTGGCAGGAAGGCAGTGGGATGGGAGACTTAGACCTTGTCACCCGCCAACCGCGGGCAGGGAAGAGAAAATTAAGCCCCGCCTACCTGGATGGCGGAGTGTGCCCACATCCCCTTTTCTACCAAGATTCATTGCTTCATTAGCTTTCAAGGTGTAACGACCCTGAAGAAGCTCATTGCAATATGGCCAAAATGTCTATGTCTAGCAAACCACTGATGCGGTCTCAACCCGGAAACTCAAGTATTTTCATGAAAATGGCCGCGGAAACATAATGCTTAAAAAATATTATTTAATTTCTCGGATTGGTTCCTGTAACGTCATTTTTTTTTTCTCCTAATCTCCTTAATCATGTGCTCTCTGGGCTTGCATCTCAGTCGAATTGCACCCAGTCAACAATGAATTCATAAATTATGATTTAGAAATGAGTGGTTATTTTCTTCTTTGGTTACTGGGAAACCCACTTTCTAGAGATTTTCTTTTGATTCCTTCATGCTTTGGGCAAATTTTCCAGTTAGCTACGGGTTACCTAGAACCAGCAGAAATAACTGATTGCTAGGACATCCCAGTAAATAGTGAAAGATTCATATTTGCTAGAGAAATGAAAACTTAATATGGGAACAACTTGCATTGCAATATTATTTTAGTAAATATTTAAAAGCTCCATTTTACATTTTTTTTTAATGAAATATCACATTAATTATGAGAGAATAAGCCAATATTTTTAAAAAGAGGAAAGTATATTAAAATGCTTCTTTTTTTTTAAATAGTATTTATAGTTGAATAAATAAATATTTGTTTAACCATTTTTATTTATTATAAAAGGACGGATTACACAGTAACAAAACAAAATCGGATTAAATAAAATATTATTAGAAAAAAAGTATGGCGAATTTTTTATCTATTTTGGGAAAAAAAGATTTAGCATTAACAATTTTTTTTTTTTAAATACATCTAAACAGCTACAACAGATTAATCATTTATGTATTTTCTTCTGGTTTTGTACAAATATAAAATGTATATAATAGTTATATGCCTTACTGACTAAAGGATGGACGTTTTTCTTTATACAAATATACCCTTTGTTTTCTTTGTTTTTGAACAATGTTCAAATAAGGTTTAGATTTTTGGAAATTAATATTTGATTGTAAGTGAAAATTGTTTGATTAATTTTTTTTTATAATTGACAACAATAATAATGTAATCAGTAGTTTAATATTAGTAGAGCCATTTCAAATTGAATAGGTATTGACAATATGGCAAATTAAAGGTTAAATATTTAAATGTCAGAACAGATAGATGTGATTAGTTTTTTTGTTGTTGTTTGGTTTTCTATAAATAAATGTCCTGAATAGCTCTCTTGGGGGTGCAAATATGTTCATCTAAATAACCATAGAATCATAGTTGTCATACGTTTTATAAAATAGAAAGAAGAAATACCCAAAGACTGAAAAGATTAGTACACCTAAGTATTAGTATACCAGATAGAGTTGGAGTTAATTTTTACGGAGATGATGCAATGTTAATCAAAAGTTTAAGGCCTAATAATACTTCATAAATGTCGTAACTTCTCAAATGATTCCATAATCCATTTTTTTTTTTTTTTTGACTTGATACTGAAAAACCTTTATTAAAATATAAATTTAAATACTTCAAGAACCCCTTTCTTGCTGAAAATCCCAAGGAAGTGTCTTATCCCCACTGCTTTATTCATCTATACATCCGACTTACTTCACATCCCTCTTTCGCTATGTATACCTTTACGTCCTATCTGATAACCAGGCCGCCATCAAAGCACTGAGCTCATGTCATCAGTTCAACAATGGTAAGGGAATGCCTTGGCAAACTCTAATGTCCAGGGCAAGAGTAATAGAGGCATGGAAGGAAATGAGGTGGCTGACAACCTGGCAAGGCTAGGTACTACATCTCTCTTTTTGGGGCCTGAACCCTTCTGTGGAATGAGTGACCATTTCTTTGATAAGAACTCAAGAATGAGGAGGAGGTAAAGAGAGCACATCTCTGGGACATCTTCCCAGGACTGAAGCAAGCTAAAACTTACTTGGTCGGTTATAACTAGAAAAGTTCTGAAACGTGCTTCACTCTGCCTCGTATATTGAGGTGGGTTTACTCACGTCGCATTTAGACTCAGTGGGCAGATAAAGCCTGTGAGAAGATGGAGGAAATATAGCTCCTAACGGACTGCGACGCTATCCATTCAGAGAATATTCGGATGCTTGCGTAGTTCCAGATGTTGGAGGAAGATACCCTCCTAGAACCTTCGCAAATTTTGAGACTCCTCACGGTACTTAATCTGGAAGGGTTGCTAAGGTGATGGTCTCACCTCTGGTCTGGAAGACCTCTTTGGTCACAGTGCACTATACCTCTTCAAAAAATATCTTTGCTGTCGATACTGCAATTCACTGATCCCACACTCTCAGTCCGCTCTCTACATCACGTCTACATTCTTTAGAAACCTTGGCTCAAAAAGTGGCAAATAAAACTCAATCCACATTTTCAAAATACATAGACTTTACACTGAAACGAAAAAATTTAGCACTTATCTGCTTATATGATGCTTGTTTTTCTTTAGCCAACCATATGCGGTACCCTTGAACTACACTTCAACAAGGGAATAACCTGGGCCAACCTAAAGGAATCGAACTAAACAAAAGATATAAGTTTCTAGCCAATTTGGCCATCGATCAAAATGATCACTTCACAATAAAAGACGACTATATGTATCTCCTCTAACACGTATTTAACTTTAAGGATCAGCTAGAAAATCTAATATTAACAGATTGTAACACTTCAATCTGAAATCCTCCATCGCTTATAAGCGATCTTGTTGCAATCAATCACAAAACACAGCCTCCAATCCTTTAGCAGCTTACTTATTCCCAACCACTGTAGAGAAAAGCCTAAACAATTCGCCAAAAAATCACTTCTCTCGAAAAAATGTTTCAAATTAAAAATGATAGGTATTTATGTGTGAAGATAGTATTCGAAGTTTAAAGGAAAACTGTGGAAACAAAAAAACTATTCAATTAAATGACACTTCTAGGTTGATGGATTTTACCCGAAAACCTTCATGTCTGATGCAATAGTAAGTACCTAAACGGAATACCTAAGTTTGAGCTTCGTGCGATTTTTTCGTTTTTGAGATATTTTGTTAACAAATTCACATACAAACACAGAAATTTATTCGGAGTAAGTGTAAGTTCTTATTATCTCGAAAAGTGTGAAAATCAGAAGTGCTGAAAGAAAACTGAATGACTACACAATGTTATTTATATATTTGTGATTTAGTTTAATATTGATCTGTTCTACAACAATAGTTTAAAGTAAATTTAAATGTGTTATATATATATCATACTTTTTATTTAGTTTATTTATATAGTTTATTTAAAAAAAAAAATTATTTTGAACATATTTATTTTAAGTTCATATTTTATGTTGTTTCTATTTTTTCTGATTTGTATTAAAACCTTTGTACAGACCCTGAAGAAGGCAATAAATTTGCCGAAACATCGGTAGAAATTTAAAAAGAGTTCTTTCGTATGACCAAACCTCAAACATCCAATTTACAACGTTATTTATATTTTGTGGCTGCATTATATTTATCGTAGCATATGGAATACAGAGCATTTCTAACACACAACTGATAATAACAAATGGGTTTAGTAAATTGTCTATAATTGCTGCCAGTTCTTTTCTTAAATGAATGATTCTACCCTCGATTTGCTAATCAAGAATGTGCATTCAAATACTTAAAGAAGAAACCATTTAATTGCCAACAAGTTAATGAAATATAAAGGCCATATTGTCACTAGATATTCAATTAAAATGGTTACAGAAAAAGTGAAAACAGCGGTGTCAATTAATAATATTTATTATCAAAAAATTTTTTTTTACTATATATATGAAAAATAGCGAAATACTTGAATTAGGAATTTGCATTGAATTTATTATTTATTATTTTTTGTTAAACAATACATTGACAATTTATCAATGTTCCTTGTGAAGTGAATGCATAGACTGAACATTGTTAATTCAAAATTTGGAAAAAAATATTAAAATCAATTAATTAAACTCAAATTTATTTGGCGTGAATTCTCCCAGTCGACCAGAATATAAAAAAGAAAAAAAAAGAAAAGAAAACAATAGTCTCTTGTGAAATGTCTTCTTAAGAAAATAAATTGAGCTGGATCCGAGGTTGTAGGTCCATGACAATGTTAGCTCTGTATATGCTACATATAAAGTTATATTTATGTTTAAATTAATTTATAATAAATATAACTCCATATTTATTCATATAAAGTACTACATTTGACTCACATATCTCTTGAATGTTAAATCTCATTCCAGATGAACTATTAAAATAAACTAATTGTAAAAAGTTCATATCTTTCATAATACTTATATTTTTTATTAATTTATTTTCTCTGAAAAAAGAGGTGTTTTTAATTTGTTTTTTTTTAAAGGATGTCGTTTGATGAATATAATATATTTTGAAAGAATTAATAAATATTTTAATGCAAAATATAAAGATATATACATTTTTACTTTTTCTGAGAAATCTTAGATATATAAATTAAAAATGGAAAAATATCCAAAACAGTTCTAAATTGCTTTTTTTGAACTTTATTGTTGTATTTACTGAATTTTTAACTTTTTATATAGAACTTATTACTTCATTAAGAATTGAGAAAATTAATTTTTGTTTTTTTAGATTTCGTCCCATTTGCTCGCTGACCAAGTCTTTTTCCCTCGGAGTTTTGGGAAATTTATTTTATTCGAAACAGTCTTTTCCCACGCTTTTCAATTCATTTCAGATTCCAATGTGTAGTGAAACTTTCTTTTTTTTTTACTTCTTTATTTTTAAAAATGGAATTTTCATTGCAGATATATGTTTTGGAGGTCTCCTAAGTCCGAAGAAGTGTTTTTTTTTAATAGTCTGTGTGTGTGTGTGTGTGTGTGCAGAATTCATTCAAAAAATCGCAAAAATGAATGGATGTTTGTTTTTTTTGAGAAAATTAATTTTTGGGAGGTTCTGTGATGAGGATAGTAACGGTAGGCTTTCCTCTAAAGCACCATTTCAAAGTATTATATGATTGTTGTGATTGGTTCCGCAGAGCTGAAAAGCATCAGAGATATTTTCCGTGATAGCCTGCTTCTTTTTGTGGTCATCGACAGGTTTCGGGTGTTCGCCCATTATCAGGATGTTTTTGTCAAACATTGTAATAACTAGACTTGCACAGAGCAAATACAGTTGATATACTCAACTGAAAAAATAGTGTATTACAATGTTTATTACTAAAACATACTGATAATGGGCGAACGCCAGAAACCGGTCGATGACCACAAAAACAAGCAGGCTAACACGGAAAATATCTCTCATATTATATGATTCCGTCATCTTTATAATATTAATAAGAATTAAATGATTTGCATAAATTCCAAGTTTGAAGAAAATCAGGTGATTAGAAGCGCGATTTTACTGACTTTTTTATTTTCTTTTTTATCCTTTGTACCAACTCCAAGGAGTTTCATTAAACATGGCATACTAACTTCACATTACTTTTATTTGAAACTTTTAGTCCCCCAAAAATTTTTTTAGTCTAGTTTTGGGGGAGCTAAGGTTACGCTTCACTTAAAAAAAACAACAAAAAAAACTCTTGATGTCGAGCTATGGCAAAAGATCCATAGAGTAAACATAAATTTCTCACGCAAAATATTTGAATCATGGAAATTTTTGTTTGAATAAGGTTGATCAAAAATGTTTGTATTCAATTTGCAATATTTGTATTTCTACATATGAACTTGGTGGAATTATTTTCGGAAAACAATCATGAAAGAATGAAAAATTGTTTCCATTCTTCTATTTCGAAAATAATAATTTATATCTACATGAACACCATAAGTTAAAATTATTTAAAAGAAGAATTTAATATTGTTATAACAAGAATATGTTAGTAAAATATAGTGGGAATAGAGAAAACTTGTGGTTTCGTTTGTGGAACATAGACAAGATCCTGTTTATTATAATTATTATGTTTTATCAGTTTTTTCCTAGTTCTTTGTTTACTAGTCGGAGCGCGGGGCCTATGCGGTTGCGTCTCTCGCGAATGCCTTGAGCTGGCCCTGCTCACTAAACATTGAAGTCACACATAATAAAAATTTCCACAATTATATAAATTTCGGTAAAAGTTAGTCTAAGACAATGTGTGTTTTTTTTTTTTTACACCAGATTTTAATTTTATACCAGCTCCTTGATAAATGAGTACTATCCCCTGAGTGTGAGAAACATACATTCCAACAGATCGTATACTGGAATTTAATGCAAAATTTTCACCTTAGAAATTCACCTTATACTTCTAAAAATCTTCAAGAAACTAACTGAAGATTGTTTATCAGAAAGCAATGGAACGATTTAACTCAAAGAATAACTACTTAATTTTGATTATGCATTATTGGTGAAACTTGGTGAAAGGTTTGCTCAACTCACTTTTAGATTAAAGTGATCGGATTACTCATTTGTATGCAAGGTGGCAATTATTTTTTCTTTTATCCAAATTTTGCCTGAGAAGTGTATTATAAATAAACCCATTATTAATATTTGTTTCAAAATATTTTATATCCATTAAACACTTTAATTTTAAATAAACATTTTTGAAATTTGCGATAATATTGCATCAAATTTTACTTTTTATTGGATTTTTTGGTATCATTAATAATTTTAATATTAATGGTAACTAAATAATAAAGAAATAATTTCCTTTTAATAAATAATCACAACAACATATTCAAATATTTCACACCAGATGGGCTACTACCTTTGTTCTTTAAACAAAAATATGGACAATTATCCATAAAAATTGTATGGACAATTCAAAATGACTAGCAACGGAATATAACATACTCTTTTGGTTAAAAAGAAATTAACATTTTCAATGCTAGTTTTTCCTTTTTTTCTTTTCAATTAACACTTAAAAGATTTTTATTAATCTAAGATTTTTATGAATGAACACTTTCATTAAACATTTCCAATGATTTCTATAATGTAGTAAATGTTAAAACATTATAAATTAATGTCCATTTCTCTTTACTATTATTAATAATAAAAAATACCTATCTATTTGTTAAGCATTAAGCAAATATTAAGTATTTCTTTTTCCTTGTTTTATTAATGACAATGGCGCAGTCATAAATATAATACTAGATTACTAGTTTTACTATTGAAGGAACACCCACAAAATTTTGGGAAAGCTCGTGAGAAAAACACTTATATACGTATTTTATTTTTTGGAGGAAGTATTATAGACGTATAATGAATGTTAGCTATTTTTTCGAAGATAATAAATATGTCTGTTGTTTTTAATTTGTTGAACCATAGGACAGGTTATATTGTTTACATTGTATGTAAAAGTTTGAAACAAAAAAATACCTTCCTCGGTTAGTAAAATAGGCCCTGATGGCAGTTTTTTTATTTTTTATTTTTATTACTTCAATATCTGTTATTGGATGATTGTTGATGTTGATGGCGTATAACAGCAAAATGTGTAGTTTGATAAGTGTGTGATCTCTTGTTACCTCTATCCAAACTTCCAGTCATACAATAGCCCATATTGCGATCAGCTATACTGATGCTGGACGTTAACCACAACTGAAACATAAAAACCAAATTTAATTTTTAATATTGTTCTTTGTAAAGTCGTTTATGTAGGTTTACGATTTATTGATGTGGTATAATACAGAAACAGTTATACATGATATACAAAATTTCCCCTATGGGAAGAGTATTGGGGGACTAGATCTTCAAGAGTTTTTGGCGTCCCTGTATGACATCCCGCAAAACAGCATGAACAGTAATTAACACGCAACCATTGAGGTTTCTAGCTTCCGGAGTACGTATATTAATAAAAAAAAGTTTAAAGAAAATCTTCGTTCGTCGTTTTCTCGAGAAAAATCACGGAAAAATTGAAAAAAAAGTATTCCGTAAAGTCGCACTTCCGGGTGATAGATTTTGCCCGAAATCTTCGTGTCAGATGTGGTGGTAATACATCAACGGATTACCAAGTTTGAGCTTCTTATGTTGTTTTTTTATTTTTGAGATATTTTTGTCCTCACATTCACACACACCCACACAGGCACGCACACACATTATATACATATATATCTGACCATTCGCTAAAAACAATTTTAATCGTATTCAGGCGCCTTAAAACATGCATTTCTCTCAAAACTCAATTTCGAAAATCGCAATACTTCCTCTTACGAGAGGAATAAGAGAAAACGTAACTGATTTTGGGGATGAAGGTCGTTTGTTGTATTAATTACGAATAGCATCTACTGGAATCCACGGGTATTCTAGCCAAACCCTTAACTGGCATCCTTAGCATTCACATACATACAGTATACATCAATAGTAATAGATATATATCTCTACAGTGTAGATTTGACCAACTGGTTGCTAGCTCACTAACATTCATATTCAATTCATACTCAATTTTGTCCTCTATGGTAGGCCAGTAATTGCGACATAAAAGATAACCAAATCTTATTGGCCCTTGCCTCTATAATACAGATCAACTGCTACAAAAAAGTTTATCTTAATTCAAGTAGAAAATAATTAACTTGCTATATTTCTTTATTGACCGTTCAGTTTAGTATATAACATTTTTTTGTTGGCTCCTCGACATGGTGCAATAGAGGTGAAAAGAAAGATTATACATCAGAATTTTTCCTTTAATTTATTATTTTTATTTTTCACCGACGTTTCGGCGTACATTGTTTGCCATCTTCGGAACATTTGTTTCACATTATTTATCTATTTTAAATTCCTTTTTTTTAAAGGTCTGTATTTAATGTTTATAATTTTTAAACATTAGTTTATCATTTTTTTCAACATCAATATTTCTATATTCCTTTATTACTAGGGGCGGGTGTTGGTGTATTGGTTATGAGCATGGACTTGTAAGTGGGAGGACCCCAGTTCGAGTCCAGCGTATAACTAAATTTTATATTTGTTTAATAAGTGTTAATAGTAAAGTAGGAGCTTCTGCCCCCGCCCACGACACCTAATTTGGTAGCTGGACGTTAAGCCCGCCTGAAAAAATAGGCATTACTTTACTTTACTTTTTACTTATTACTTTCTCTAATCCCTAGTAAGAGGAAGTATTGTAATCGTGTCAAATTGTCGATATAGAGTTTTCAGCGAAAATATCCGTTTTGAGGTCTCCTGAGTCCAAAAAACATGGTTTTTAGAAAATGGTATGTGTGTGTATTGTATGGTGAACAGCATAGCTCAAAAAACGAAAAATCGCAGAAAGTTCAAACTTGATATTCCGTTTAGATAACACCATGGGATCCGACAGTACGTTAACTGTCAAAATTCCTCATCCTGGAAGTATCACTTTACTAGTTGTTTTTTTTTTCCACTTTTTTGCGATTTTCTCAAAAATGGCTCCAAAGATTTCCCTCCAAATTGCTATTTCAGTTTATTACACAATTCTAAAATATTCTTCTATCATCTAAATAATATTAATTAGAATTAAATATGTCGTTGAAATTCCTAGTTTGAAGAAAATCAGCTGACCGGAAATGCGTTTTTACTGAAAAGAATTTTTTAGTTTTTTGCTATTTTTCTAAAACGGCTCCAACGATTTTTCTTTGAACTAGGAATGTGAATTACACATCTAAAAAGCTACAATTTTTATTTGAAACATTTCTCCGGGTAAAATCATTTAAAGGGGCTTTTGGAGTAGGGACAGGGATATGTTTGCCTTAAAAGTGGTATCTTAGTGAATTATTTATTACAAAATTAATTAGAAATAAATTGATTACCAAAATTCTGAGTTTCAAGAAAATTAGTAAACCGGAAGTGCGTTTTTATTGATTAGTTATTTCAGTTTTTCGCGATTTTCTTCATAAAAACACCGACGAAGTTCGTTAAATTTGGCCACACTAACTATATAGTTTGTCAATTACTATTTTATAAAACTGGAGTAAGAGAAAGTTGTGAGTGTGTTTCAGACCAGATTTTTATTTTTTTGTAGATATCCGTTGAAGAAGGCAAACACTGTTTGCCAAAACTTCAGTGAAAAAAAAAGAAAGTTTAAAAAAAAGAAGGGAAACATTCTTTTGTGTACTTTTCTTTTTACGCTATTGCGTCAGAACGATTTTTTTTTTTAAATTTTTTAAATATTAATTTTTATAATATAAAATCTTCTATAGAAGATTTATATTACATGTGAAATGTCATAATCATGATTTGCGTATTGTTTTTACATGTGTATTGATATTACATGAGTATTGCTTTTATATGTCTTAAACCATGTGATTTCAGTTTACAGAGGATTTATAGTAATGTTTATCTAGGATGGGTATATTGGAAAAGTTTTGTTGAAAAATGTATTCTGCGATATTGGGGCATCATTATCATCACATATTTGTGTATGTGTGTTTTATAGTGAAAGAAAGAGAAAGATTATTGTAATTGAGCATGATGCGAACTATTTAAAAAAAAAGAAGACGGAAATCCGGTGTGAAACAATCACACGTCTTTCTCTTACCATTGTGATTGCAATTAAGATGATAAATTGCAATAAAATGACAATTTTTTTGTTGTTTACACTTCAAGCTTTACTCACTTGTCTTAGCATGAAATATAGAGGTAGTAGGGGGGAAGAACCTTCTCAGGCAGGTAGATGAACAATGATTGCAATGCTGTTCAGCAAAGAAGAAACAGGGAAGGGAATAGCTAAGTGCTTAGCGTACTGGACTCCCACACGGAGGACCCGGGTTCCAGTCCAGCTGGGTTCCAGTCCATCCAATCCTTAGATTTTTTTTCTTCCTAGGAGCCTCTACAGCTCACTGTCCGTGGATGGACATTCTTCCCGTATATCCCTTTTCCTCCTGGTCTTCGGGGGATCTTTCAAGACCGTACCTACCCGTTCGGGTTTACCGGTCCTCCGTTGCAAGCAACGGGATCGTTTAACAAGAAGGGGATGTCACCACCATGGAAGGACTTTTAGTACAATGCCCGACCATAGCAGAAGTGCCGAAGCATTCCCCCGCTTGACCCATTTAAGGGCAGGTTAAGATATGCTCAACCAGCGCGCAGAGTGATCCCACAATGTGGTCACACTCCACTACCAGAAGTTAGAGAAGGCACCCTCTAGCAGGCCCTGGTGAACCGCGCTCACCCAGCAAATGCGCTTCCAGCAGCGGGCTGGCTCCGGGGTTAATTTTATATTGCGAGTCTCCTCCCGCTCAACTCATGACCTCGGTCATTGGAGTTATTGGTTAAACCACGGCCACTACGAATCCTACCTCAATTGCAAGCAATTGGCTCGGAAAGTAGCTTGCGCCCGTAGTTCAGTATTTCAACTCTAACGAGCTAGCGTGACTGATCGCACGCCCGATGGATCTAATGTCCATCTACTGATTCCTGTCCATTGCCTCAAGCACAGGGGTTTCAGTAACCCAGGTAACTTGCAGGCAACCCTGCAAGGGGAAAGGATCAGGATGGGTTGGGGGAGGGAATCCCCAACCTGGAGAGCCAGAGGCTGATTGCACCCCGCAGGGTGGGCGATGCTTCGCCACAAGCCTACGCCAAAATGTCTCTAGTTGTTGAAGTAAGAGTGACACAACTAAATTTTACTTTCCACACAAGGACTTATACATATCTTATTAGAAGATACGACATGCCCAGTGCAGGGTCTCCCTTTTAGTCGCTTCCTACGACAGTCAGGGCATACCGTAGGCCTATTCTACCCCGGGACCTACACGTCTGTAACGAGAGGTGGGCAGCCCGGAGGCCGGCAGTGCACTGAAAAGGTTCCAGGCGCCAATGACCACACATATTGACGCGCCTTAAATTTAAAAAAAAGAAAAAAGACAGCTCAGAAATAATAATGAACACACTTCACATAACATTAGAAATTTAAAACTTTACAAATTCCGCAGAAGTAATTAAAAATCAATATTTTTTTTCGATAAAAGTTGCAAACAAGTTAGTTTCTATAGTTGTTGCAGTTGGTTCCACAGAGCTGGAAAGTATCAGAGATATTT
The DNA here is from genome assembly GCA_011037195.1 of Triatoma infestans. Classification (NCBI taxonomy): domain Eukaryota; kingdom Metazoa; phylum Arthropoda; class Insecta; order Hemiptera; family Reduviidae; genus Triatoma; species Triatoma infestans. Next base: position 12,975 of record JAAEAF010005118.1, on the reverse strand, counting down.
TTCGTGACACCTTCCTGTTTCTTTTTATGGTCATGGACCGGTTTCAGGCGTTCGCCCTGAATCAGGATGTTTTGATAAAAACAGTGTGATAACTCAGACTTGCTCCGAGCACCATCAGTTTACACATTGTATTCGTATTGTATGTTGAATGGAAATCGTTATAGTCGTTTATGGGAAAATTCACAAAAAAACTCATAAATCTATTCTGTAAAATTGCACTTTTGGTTGGTCCGATTTGTTTTTTTCAAATTTGAAATTCTATCAATGTTTCTAATGTAATTATGTTAATATTATATAGGTGGTAGAACTATACATTGTATTGAAGTCGTACTTTAAAGGGAAGCTGTTCTCCCAGGAAAGGGAGAAACGACCCCAAAAAAATTCATTTCAGAGAAAATCGCGGGAAACAAAGAAATAGTATATTTGCTTTACGTCAATTGGAAGGGTTATTGGCACGTAAAAGAAATAAGAAACAAAGACTTCCGTTTTTCACATGAACCACACACACGTAGAGAATTATTAAAAAAAAAAAAATCGTATTCAGGCGACCTCAAAATGTACACTTCCGGTGAAAACTCTTGTTTCGAAAAATTTCACACATACGTAATATTTCCTCTTATCAACTGTCAGAGAAAATAATAATACATTAGTAATTTTTCTATATACAGGTTTGTTGTACATTGGTTGAAATAAAATCTAAAAAAAAAAAAAAACTAATCACATTTAACACAGATATCGATCAGATCTGATATAAAAAGTTATTTCACTAATGGATAAACAATCCTAACCAATGTTTATTTTTCTTTTTCCTGTTTTTTCGATCGTTTTGTCCAAATAGTAGGAGCTATTTGTATTTTATTACAACGTTTTCTACTCTCTTTCATTGCTATATTGGGGTAAATATTGCATTCATAACAGATTTTCGAAATTGAGTTCTCTGTGTATGGAAAAAGTGATTTTTTAGAAATTGAGCTGTGTAAGTGTGGTGTGAAGGATATTATTAACTTATCAATACAGCTCGTGGAAAATTGCATAAGTCTCAAATTGGATATTTCATTTCTACCAGAGGAGCTCCGACATTAAGATTTTGGTTGAAATCGTTAAACTGGAATCTTCACATTAAGGTCTTTATTCATCTATGAAAATGTTAAAGTTCATTAAAGACAATGAAAATAAAAGAATTCGAGAAGCCATATTCCTATATAATGGGGGCGGGTGTTGGTGTATTGGTTATGAGCATGGACTTGTAAGTGGAAGGACCCCAGTTCGAGTCCAGCGTATAACTAAATTTTATATTTGTTTAAAAAATGTTAATAGTAAAGTAGGTGCTTCCGCCCCCGTCCACGACACCTAATTTGGTAGTTGGACGTTAAGCCCGCCTGAATAAAATAGGCATTACTTTACTACTTACTACTTTACTATTCCTATATAATGCGAGGAGCAAAAATAACTTAAATATAGCAAAAAAAGGGACTGTTTATATCCCCTTAAGGCTCCAAGCTTAATGGCAAGTAGAATGTTTAACAAGATGATACCACAACAATAAGAAATTTGAAAAGAAGAATTTTTCATGAAACTTCTAAAAAATTTCTACTAAATTCCCTAAAATGTTTACAATATTGATGGGTATTTAAAGCATAACTGGAACAAAACCCAGAGTTACACTGATTGGTCTTATGTGGTTTGAATTGTTTATTGTTAACTACTGTTTATGTTTTACTGATAGCTTTTATTTAGACTAGGCCAAAGTTGATGTCATTCGTAAATCCACTCACACCCGTAAACTGACTTGCCTACTGTATTGTATATATATATATATTCAGGCTAATATATAATGCTGTATTTTATTGTTATTTTTATTCTTAATTGGTATCCGCACTACTAAGAGGCCTTCCCCAGGAATCAATCGGTCCAACTCAGTATCTAATTAGTGGTGGCCTCCCAATTATGCGGAACTTCGTATTAAGTGACACGGGGACACAGATCTAAATAGTGACGTTACTATTACCCTGACTCCCTCGTCACACGTCTGACACAAAGGACTATACGTGTAAATGACTGGCTACAAACCAGTATCCAGTCCCTACACCTATCAGCACCCTCAATTGTATCCTGCTCAGGAAGATACTTCAAATCTCCCAGTCCTCCAGATAAATCTTTTAGTTTGAAGACATTCTACCGTGCTCCTCCAGAGTTTCTCCAATTCCCTATGCCTCCATTGATTGACTCCTATGTTGGAAAATTGGCACATGTCTGGCAGGCTTCCAGTCATGGATAGCTTCACAGCATTCATCCTTATGGATGATCATAGTTGGCTGTCGGCAGTACAAGATGCTCATTGGTGTCCCGGACAGAGTTATTAGTGAGACGTTGTTAGGTCTTTCAGGAAACTCTCTCAGTCATCTGGTTGGGTCCCTTACTGGACACTGTGTTTTAAGGCGACTCCTCTACGTAATGGGGCTCAAGACGTTTAATTTTAGGTGGATTAGACCCCGGTCTGGATATTTGTTCTAGACCCGGTTTGTTGTTGTGTTTCTTGGGGTAGCTATATGAGCTCAGTGGGGCTTTGGATAGGGTAGGTTTGGTCCCTCCCCACAGACAAATAATAATAATAATAATAATAAATAATGGAGCAAACTGCTATCCTGGCTGAAAGCTAAACGGCTATCTCGGCTCTACCATTGGCCCACAAAACGGTAATGAGGATCCATCCCATCTTAGCCAACTCGCTCGCCCTCTCTTTGGCCTAACCGGAAGTATAACAATTTAATGAATAGATTTTTCTTTTTACTTCCTCTTACACCTAGTAAGAGGTAGTACTGCAAACGTGCCAAATTTTGGAAATTGAGTTATCTCCTGGAAACATGTTTTAGAGTCCCTTTAAGTTCGTCCCTTTACTATCTACGTAATATTCGGTAAACTGGAAGTTGAGAGGGAACTGTTACAGTCGATTTTCTTTAAACTTGGAATGCAGGCAGCTTAAGCACAGATATAAACGTATCACTTTTATTTGAAACATTTTTTTGTCAATTAGTGTAAATTTAAATTTGCACATGAGTTGTTGCTTTTATAGAGAGCGTTGCTAATATAGAGCGTTCCAAAAAATAAGGCCGCTCAGAATACAACTAAAATCTCCACCACATGTTTATGGCTAGATCAACTGAACATTGTAAACAGCAATTTTAAAGAATTTCTTGATTAAATGGTATTAATTATACGAGTAAGAGAAAGTCGTGTGAGTGTTTCACACAAGGGTTACAAAAAAAAACAAAACCGCGCTTTATAGAAATATTGCAATATTGATTTTTAAGAATGAACGTAACTCAGTTTGTTGGAGGGAAAGTCTGATGTTAGTTCCCCTATATCTCTCTGTCTATTCATTATATGAGAACGGGGTAGAGGGTGTGCATCCCTCACTTTACCCCCATTCTCCTCTCTTCTCTATATTTTCTCTAGAGATAGTAAGAACTGTTTTCAACAACAATAGAGTTTTGCAGATATTTATTGTACACACTATGTTATAATAGTATGCCTTGTTTCTAGCCACTAAACTTTCCTGGTACTTGATAGTGTATTAACTATGGAACTGATAACTGTAGTTTACTGTGGTTTGCTGGAAAAAAATTATTTATCTATAAACCAACGATTTATAAATTAATAGAGCTTTTAACTAAACAAATAACATTAAACAATGAAACTTATAAATACAAAAAAAAATTCTAACTTTCTAATTGAAAAATTTTCTTCAAACCAACCAGAAAACATTCAGCAATCTCAAAATCTCCCCCCCCCCAAATTTTGGTAGAAAAATTTGTTCAAATAAAAAAAAAAGATAGGCGATATGTATTCGTAGCATATACCGAACGCGTAGCGATTTTTCGTTTATTAAGAAATCTTTTACACGAACACTCATTCGCTAATCAATATGGACTCATCAGGTATTTTGATCCCAAGCATGCATTTAGATTTTGTTCCTGACGGATTTCGGATGTTCATCCATCGTCAGAGCAAATTTATCAAGTGCGTATAGAGAGTTCATTTCAACGTAATCATTACATTTGAAACAAAGCATTTGACACTGTATGGCATGCCGGACTTCTCTACAAACTAGACTAATCCAAGCACCACTTTACTTACAGGCAATACTGACTTTATATCTAAGCGGACATACATTTGAGGTAAGAGTAAATGCCCTCAGTACTCGCCGAAACATTAATGGCAGGGTCCCTCAGGGATCAGTTCCTAGCCCCATCCTATTTACAATTTACACACATGACATACCTACATTCAATACCTCCGTTCTGGCTACTTTCGCAGACGACACTCTCCTCATTTCAAGAAATCGCAACCTTATTGACTCCATAGATAACTTACAAACTTCACAATACCAGATAACGGACTGGTTTCACAAATGGAAACTAGACATCAACTTACAAAAGATACAGGCAAAAATTTTCACTCTTAGACGAATACAACCAGCAAAAACACTGAAAATTAACAACAATGACATACAGTGGAAGGAAGCAGACGAAACATTTAAATATCTTGGTCTATAGCTTGACACAAGACTCACTTGGACTCCGCGCATAACATTAAAATTAAGACGCCTGTCTTATCAAACCCTTAGACAGCTCTTGATTAACAGACGGGACGCCACTTAAACCGCAATGCTCCAGACTATTCTATACCTCTATACACAGACCTATACTGACTTACGCCTGTTCCGTATGGATAGGGGCTTTGAAGACTGCAATGTACAGATTACAAACCTTCCAAAATAATGACTTAAGCATCGCCTTAGGAGCACAGTGGTTCTTGAGCAAATTCACAGGGAACTCAACATGCCCACAATTAAAGACTTCATAGACAAGACAGCAAACAGATTTTTAGAAAACTTACTAACTGCCGAAGCTGGAACAGATTACAATCTCGGACAGAAGACAGCCCGACGGCGACTGAAACCGAAACTAGCACAAGATATCCTGCATCAGACAACAAATTCCTGACTTATCTTATGAATAATATTTATTAACAATGTACTGTTTTTGTTATGATTTATGAATTTAAGTTTGTAAGGCAGAAATAAAGCTGCCGGGCAAATAAAAGTAATTTCTTTTTTCTTCTTCATAAAGATTTAGTATAATATGTTCAAGAAATTTATATATTGTTTTTATTCTCTGAATTTTCAATTTAAAATAATGACATCTGTTTTATAATGTCAACTTAAAAGACATTATCGGAAACGAACTCTGATGTAAATTAAAATTTTATTGTATTTACATGCACTGGATATCGGATACAAAAGTAAATTTATTAGTTTGGATAATAAATATATAAAGATAGTGTAGATATTTTTTTTTTTTAAAAAAAAAAATGAAAAACTAAGCAATGAAAGAAAATCATGTGGAAAAATTGTTATTCTGCATTGGTTTTTCATGTTAGCAGATGTTGACTGTCTTAAAATATTGCCATAGGAATGGCATAACAGAATTTTCCTAGCTATTCTTGAACACTATAAACAAAACCCACTTTTCTTATAGGAAAATTGTCTGTATATATACAAACTTCATACTATATATCTCTAACTATATTTTTCTATATTGCAAATGTTTTAAACTTTCAACAGTTTTTTATAGTTTTATTAGATAACTAAATTTATATGTTCGGCGTTTTTTGGCCTTTTAGGGGAGGAGTTTTATGAGAATATGGGATGAAAGAGAGGTTGAAGGAGATTTTTTAAAGGGAATCTGGGAAAAATATATGTATATTATATAGTCAAATATAAAAGCATAATTATGTTTTTTAATTTCTGTTACTGCTGTAAGAGTAAGTATTGCGATCTTGTCAAATTATCGAAATTGTGTTTTCACCGGAAATACATCTTTTGAGACTTCCGGTCAGCTCTCTCTCTTTCTCTCTGTATGTCCATGTGTTTGTGTGTTTAGTTAGCATAACTCAAAAACGGAAAATCGCAGAAAACTGAAACTTCATCTGAAACTCTCAAGAAAATTAGGAATTTTTTTCTGTTACTAAATAAAAATAAAGTAAAGTAATGCCACCTATTTTTTCAGGCGGGCTTAAACGTCCAACTACCAAATTAGGTGTCGTGAACGAGGGCGTTAGCACTATTAACAATTTTTAAACGAATATAAAATTTAGCGCGTATACGCAGGACTCGAACTGGGGATCTCCTAGTTATAAGTCCATACTCATAACCACTACACCAACACCCGCCCCTTTTTCTTTTACTAAAGTAATGTAAATAACATTTATATTAGTCATAAACAAATTTACCAAAACCAGTACAAAGTACAGATTATTGTGTTTTTATCTAGAAAAAAATCTGGTATGAAACACTCACGCAACTTTCTCCAGTTTCAAAATTGTAACTGACCAATTTTATAGTTAGTATACCAAATTTAATGAAATTCTTCGGTGTTTTAAAACTGTTCAATAAAAATACTCTTCTGGTTTACTGATTTTCTTGAAACTGGGAATTTTGGCAACATATTTAATTCTAATTAATATTATTTAGATGATGCAGTTGTGTAATAAATGAAATAGCACTTTAGAGAGTACCTAACCCCAAGCATCCCTCAAAAATGCCCTTAAATGAATTTTCCCAGAGAAATGCTTCAAATAAAAATTGTAGATCTTTGTATGTGTAGTTTGTGCACCATGTTTAAAAAAAAAATCATTGGAGCCATTTTCGAGAAAATTGCAAAAAAGTGAAAAAAACCATTCGGTAAAGTGGTACTTCCGATTGAAGAATTTTAACAGATAACGTACTGTCAGATCCCATGGTGATACCCAAATGGAATATCAAATTTGAAGTTTCTGCGACTTTTCTTTTTTTGAGCTTTGCTGTTTACATGCATATCTACACAGACACAGACCATTTGGTAAAAACCACTTTTATTGATTCGGGGACCTCATAACGGATATTTCCGGTGATAACTCGATATCGAAAATTTGACTCGATTACAATACTCCCTCTTACTAGGAGTAAGAGAAAGTAAATATATGTGACCCATTTTTTTTTTTGTGGCTGAATGTGTTATTCTCCTTCAACATTTATTTCAGTGGAAAAAAATGAACAGAAATAAAAGCTCAACAAATTAAATTTTAAGCCGATCTGATACTCAAATGTTTTTTGAAGGAGCACTCACGTATCCTAGTAATTCAACAGTTCTGGAATTTATTTCGGATAATCTCTTTTAAATGCATTTTTTAATTAAATAATCATAGTTTATTATGGCATAAAATGCATTCTTTTGGTATCATCAGCAAAATCATTAGAATACTTGAAAATTTATACGTAAATTCATATTTCAAGTTAAAACTTAATAATGTGATCTATAGTAATGGTATAAGAATTACGAAAGGAGTTCTGCAAGGAGAATCTCTTTCTCCGCTCCTCTTTTCAATATTCCTCTCTGATTTTGTAAGATTCTTTTATGAAAGTGGGCTTTCCGGAATAAGTTTTGATCTGTATGGCGATATTCTCTGTTTGCTTTATGCAGACGACCTGGTGATTTTTGCGGATTCGCGTTCCGACGCTCAAAGTAAATTAAATACACTTGAAAAGTTCTGTGCCGAAAATTTTCTGTCCATCAACACCGTAAAGAGTAAAGTTGTGGTATTCCGTTCGTCACCAAAATGTAAAAATCTGGTACCTTTGAAAGCAGTTGGTACTTTGTTAGAATACACTAATAGCTATACGTATTTAGGCGTCCCCTTCAGCTGTACAGGTAATTTTCGTTTGGCGGTTAGTCATTTTTTAAACAAAGGTATCCAAGCGGCGGGAAGGGTGAAACAGATTTTAATTAAAGGAAAAGTAACTTCTTGGCATACTAGGTCGAGTCTGTTTAATTCTATTTCAGCTGCGACAGCTCTCTATGCAGCTGAATTATGGTCGCTTGGCAGTTTGGAGACTATTGAAAAAGTGTAAACGACTTTCTATAAGAACTTGTTTCATCTATCTCGGTGCACACCCCATCATTTGGTTAGGCTAGAACTAGGTATCAAATCGCTTAGCGTAACTATATTGAAAAGAGCGTTAAATTGGTGGGTAAATTTGCTTTCCAGAGATTCGAATGATCTTGCAAAACGGTGCTTAATTCTTGGGTGTCATACAATAAAAAATAATAATCGTAAGATGACAAATATATCGTGGTTTGGTCGATTATATAATATTCTTCTATCTCTTGGCTACCCTGATATGATTGGTGGGACGATAAGTGTGGAGTTGGTTACAAAAATTAAAGATGAAATAGTAGAAAGATGGTCTAATCACACTCTGAGTAATGATGTGAACAGAGTATTGAATAGTAACTATAATCCATTGTATAGATGTATTTGCTCTGTTGGACAAGGGGAATTCTGTATGCTTAATAATAATAATAATATTAGAAAACAGCGAACAATTATGCAGTTAAGGTTATGTAACAGGACTATTATTAATTTGTATATTGAAGGTACTAGTTACAGAATTGATAGCGAAGAGGTATGTTGTGTATGTAACCTCCATAGTTTGGAGACCTTAAAACATCTTCTGCGGAATGTCCTATTTATTTACCTTATAGAAATAAATTTTTAAGTAAATATATTGTACAAGATCTAACTGATAGTGATAATCTATTAAATTTATTAAATATATCAGACAATGAACAATTAAACAGTATTTACTATTATATCTGTAATATGTTAAAATTAAGATTATTTTGTATCGAAGAATAATTCTTTTTTTTGTTATTAATCTATTCATTTATTAGTTACTGTTAGTTATCAATCTGCTATTTTGGATTATTATTATTATTATTATTTTTTTTTGTTTGTTTATATATACATATTATATTTGTTGTACAAATATTGTAATACACCAGACTCGCTGTAATATGTATTATATTCATAAATACAGTATTATATTATTATTATTATTTTAATTAAGTAAACAAAATAAAAATAACAATAACACCCTAGTTGTTGTGGTTCAGTTAAGTAGTAAGTTGTTGCGGCCTGATGTTATAATTATTTTACATCATTCGACTATGTTATTGATTTTTAACTTTTATTCGTTAGCTTATATTAACTATGAATAATGGAACAATAAAATTAATTCTGATTGAGATTCTTGGCTGACATTTGTTTTTTTTTACGGTTTCCAAAACATCAGAATAAGGTACTTTCCAGTATCATAAGTTGGCATCCCTGTTATCAATTTAAAAACAGCTGTTTTATTACTGTGTCAGTATTCATAACGTCTATCACTCATTTAACAATGCCAACACCTTTAGAGATATATTATTTAGGATGAACAGTTTCAGTGATAAGATTTCTGATTTCTGTAGATAAAAAAAACCATTTGAAATTAACTCCTGAATGCTTACATTAATCATGTGAACTTCTAAAAGTTGGGTGGACAAGGTCAGTGGTATGTCTGATACTTTTACATTGATGGCCATTCCATTCCAAAAGTCCGACAAGTATATAGACGAATAACTGACAGAATATACTGAAAAAAATCGGTATGGTTTACAGAGGGAATGTATCATGTTCAACGCTTGAAATATTACATCTGGGATATTATCTGTTGTAGCATGCTTATTGCTTCTAATCATTTACGGATTCTCATCCTTCGTCAGAGTAACGCTATTAACTTTGTGTAAACTGATGGATTATTGCGGGAGGTTATATGGTTGCGCATTGCTCAGAATACCTCAAAACATGTATTTCCGATCAAAAACTCAATATCGAAAATTTGACACAATTACGCTGGGACTAGGAGAAAGTAAAATTATTAGTTTGAAGAAAGTTTTTTTTCAATTATTACGTAAATAAATTGTGATAAGAGAAAATAGTGTAAGTGTTGCGCACCATTTTTTTTTTTTAAATTGTTAAATGTAAAAATAGTGAATATTTTTTTTATGTATTTTTAACGACCAGTTGAAAAAGTTAAAAATTAAATATGATTTTTTAACTTAAGTGACATCACGTCTTAGTTTATTAAAACGGAAATCTTTCCTGAATGAAACTTCCTTTACAAAATCATTTACTACTTTATTTATGAATTCTCATTAAGAGGTGTTTTTAATTAACAAAAAAAGGATCTATATTTCATTAGCTAAGTGTTTATACTTTCCGCAATTAATGATAAAAAAAAAAATAGTAAAACCTCATTAGGTTGTAAATTTTCTCTCAAGTCTAATGAGGTACCTAAGAAGATGTATTGCGATCGTATTCACAGATCGGGAAATTGAGTATTCACCGGAAATACAAGTTTTGAGGTACACTGGGTACGAAATTAATGTTTTAAGCGAATGGTTCTTTTTATATATTATGTATTATAATAAAATATTTCAAAAACGAAAAATCGTATGAAGCTCAAACTTGGTGTTCTGTTTGGGGACTGTTTCTGACACGAAAGTTTCGGGATCAAAATTTATAAACCGGAAGTACGACTTAACTTAACGATTTATTTTATTTTTTTGTCGGAAACGCTCCAACGATTTTCTTCAGTACAATATATGGTTCTATCTTTTAAATAATATTAATTTATATTAGAAGCATTGGTGGAATTCCAAAATGGAAGAAAATCGGTTAACCGGAAGTGCGTCTTTTCAGAACTTTTTTTTTAATTTTTTGAAATTTTCTTGAAAACGGCTATCACAGTAATGTTATCCTTTAAACTTTGAATGCTAACTGCACAGATATAAACTTATCACTTTTATTTGCAACATTTTCCCGAAAAGAAATTGGGTTTTAAGGGGGGGGGGGGAGTTCTGGGGAATTGTAGCCTTAGATTTGAAATGCTATATGGGGTTGGTTCAATGTTATTGGCTCTCTTTTATGGGCTTTTGAAGTAATCACACTCTCTCTCCTCCCCGGGTTATCCCCCACCTGAAGTTTAAGGAAAATATGTCATTATATATAAAATGATATTCACAGCAATAAGAGAAAGTCATGCGAGTGTTTCACATCAGATTTTTTAAGAAAATTGGATTCAGTGGGAGAAAACCATCTCCAAACTGCTGGTGACAAGTTTAGCTAAAATCTAAAAACTAGATTGTTTATATTTGTACAGAACTTTTATGTGTGAAGTGTTTTATTGAGATACGAGAAGAGTGTCAGTATGAGAAAGGCGGCAAGTGAACTGTAGAAAGATATTGGGAGACGGTAGAGAAAGTGGCAAGAGGGCCGTAGGTGGGAGTGGGAGAACTCCTGAATAACAATGGCGTTAAGGGAAGAGGTGTCAGAAATGCAAAGACTAGGGACTGAGTAGTTTCAGTAAACATATATTTATTCATTAGGGGCGGTGTATAAGGGCGCCTACTATTCACCTTATAGACAGAGTATAATCCAGCCGTCTTGCCTGCCTTCCCCAGTAAGGGGGGGTAGGCGGCAATAAGGACAAGCAGATTCGCGGAATACTGATGTGTATACGTTAGTGTTATCCTTGTCTTGATGTTTAGTAAACTTTCATCATCATTCTCCTCTCTTATCAAAATACTTTTATCCTTTCCAGATAATTTCAAATTTATATCAACGTTTTAGAAGATATTGTATTGATAAGAAATTTAGCAATCAAACTATTGAATTAATAGATTAACTTAATTTAAAAAGAAAATCATTGGAGCTATTTTGCGAGAAAATAGCAAAAAAAATGAAAAATTCAATCTATAAAGTGGTATTTCCGGTTGGGGAATTTTAACAGGTACGTTCTTGTCGAATCGCATGGTGATACCCAAACGGAATGCCGGAATATATGAACTTTCTGCGCTTTTTGAGCTGTTTTTTGAGATTTTTGATGCTATTTACATACATAACACACACAATCGCACACAGACTATTTTCTAAGAACCATTTTTTTTTTTTTTGACCCGGAGGACCTCAAAACGTGTATTTCCAGTGAAAATTAGATATCAAACATTGACCCGATCGCAATACTTCACCTAACAGCAGTTAGAGAAAATAGAACAATCGGTGAGACATGTTTTTTCCTTTACTGCAATTTACAATTGCTAATTAGATTTCTAGATAAATTTTCTTCAAACTTGGAATTTTTACTTAACATTTGGTTAATCTCAATGTATCCGTGGGAGAACCTAAACTACAATTAAATGACATTTTTGTGGGAAAAGTGATTTCCCATCTTCGCTCGTAAAATCACTTTTCACGGAAGAAATCCCAGTCGAAAGCGATGTCTTGTATGTGTGTACTTAGTATACCAACTACCTTACCCTGGCGTTAGTATACACTACAAAATTCTAGCGTATTTTTGTAACAGCAACCAGACAGTAAGAGAAGAGAAACAAACTTAAGCACTCTCTCGGATTGGAGTGGGAGAAACTGTATAAATATAGGGATGGACGCTCCTTGGAACCACAGTTCGATACAGTTCAAGACATTTCAATATAGTTCAAGACAGTTCGATACAGTTGAAGACAGTTCAATACAGCCAATCACTACGAGTCATTACCCATTTCCCACTCTACCTTAACCATTCTCTATTGTAAAGTCCAGGCAGTCTGTGTCTCTTAATTAATATATTAGTTAACCAGTGTTAATAAAGTCAATCTCATTTTGTCAACCAGACAAATTCTCTCCACCTAACACATCCATTATAATTTTTTATAACTGAACTATATAAAATATACTTAAATGACATTCTAGACAGGAAGCTTCCAGAAACCATCTAAAATGAATTATCAAGGAATAATGTTTTTTTTCTATTAAAGGCAAAGTTAGTCTGGGACAAGTTGCGGATCAGTATATTGTAGTGATGGAAAAGTTTGGAATGAAAATTTAATATATTGGGACTTGACGAAATCGAGGACAAACAGGATTTTTAGATGAGTGTGTATGTATAGTGAGATTGCTGACGTAAAAAAAAGGAGAATTGACTGTTGTGTAAAGGATTTTTGACTGGAGGGATTGAATACAGTAGAGATTGGAAGACTTTGTTCATCTGTGCAG
>JAAEAF010005117.1:0-44275 GCA_011037195.1 Triatoma infestans | reverse complement strand
AATACGAAAATATGCCAGTAACGATGACCACAGCAGCCAACACAATTCCTAAATATAACTGAAAAAAAATAACATATAACTTAAACAAATTTATTCAAATATTCACACACATACGACGTTCTCTTACCCCAACCCCTTAAATGAATTTTCCTGTAAAAATGTTAAAAAAAAAAAAAAACATAGTACTTTGTGTGTAGTTGATACTTTAACAAAAATCGTTACAAGCCGATTTCGGAAAAATCCGAAAGACTTTATTGTCGGATACCCAAGTAATACTTAAATGAAATATCAAGTTGACAATTTTCTATGCGTTTCCATGATGTAAAGTACTCACGCGTTGGTCTAGTGGCCAGTGCACTCGCTTTTCGTGCGAGAATTCAGGGTTCGATTTCCCCGGTAAGGGCAAAGTCGGTGTTGACCCCCCAGCTTCGTGATAAAAAGTGGAAAGCTAAATTCAGTAGCGCCCCAAGTAGCGAGCGTTTTTCTTGATTTCTACTTTCCTCTTTACAGTTAGTCCTGACGCGTTGGTCTAGTGGCTAGCGCACTTGCCTTTCGTGCGAGAATTCAGGGTTCGATTCCCTTGAGGGCAAAGTCGGTGTTGACCCAGCATCGTGATAAAGTGGGAAGCTACACTTGTAATTATTATTTTCAAAACCGGTTAACCTCTTTTTTTTTTAATATCGTTATACTGTTGCCCTTGGTATTATGACAATTTATAAAGATCAGATCTTTTTTTTTAATATTTCTTTTAATTTCAGCCTCCAACTGGATCTATCCCGGATATCCTGTTCTCTCAGTCCGTAACCGTGGAGGCTTTATGGGTCGTCATAATCACCACTTTTCACTGGGCTTCTTCTTCCCTCGGCTTTCCAGTCTAGGATCTCTTTAGCTATTCTTCCATCTTCCATTCTTTTTATATGGCCGTACCATACGTCACTTTCATCACATATTCCATGTCTTCCAGATCTTGGGCTATTATCACTTGATCATTTGCAAACAGCAACAGACATCAGATCTTTGGTCTTGGATATCCAGTCAGCGGTTGATTACTCTGGCGCTTCAAACCACTATCTACACTCGGGTTATATAAACCTCGAATGGGCGCATTCAGCATATTCAAGCAATACCATTTCATCGACAATCGAAGGATTTTTGGTTGGAAGACACCAGCCTTTAAAGGCTGGTGCCCCCCCCCAAGCTTTTGAAACATTTAATTCCCCAAAATGTTAACGTATTTCTAAAGTATTGTGATCTTGCCAAATTTTCCGAAATTGAATTTTTACCCGGAAATACAAAGTTTTAAGGTCTCATCAGACATGAAGATTTTGGGCAAAACTTACAGAATAGGTTTTTGAGGTGTATTTTTTTTTTAATTTTCTCGAAAACTATTAAACCTATTTTGTTCCAACTTGGGAATGCTTGTTGCATTGATAGAAAGTATCACTTTCTAAAACACTCCCAAGAACTATTGTAACAAACAGATATTTTCTCTCAATAAAATAAAATAAAAAATTAGAAAATTATTCACTAATTACTTACATTATCATCAGATGGCTCTTCAACGGTGCTAGCCTGTATGGAATAGGCGATAAAACATAGTATGGCACCGACCCATAATAATAATGCAAATCCACCAAACAATTGTTTACAAAATTTAACCCATTCTGGTGTAGTTTTTGGTGGTGTAAGAGCATTTGGGCCATCTCTTTCTAAATTTTCCTTGGCTTTAGCATGTGTTAGTCCCTGTTGGAAAATGGAAAGAAAATTAATAAATAAATGAAAATATGATTATACCTTTGATAAAAGAAGGGATATAGTCAGAATCAGGCGGAAAAATTGGCAGTGTTACAAGCGGACAGAATATAATATTATAATGGGGTTGTTGAAGGAGAGAAATAGTCTGGATTAAATTAAATAACTAAATATGGTTAACACTCTATAATAATAATAATAATAAGTGACACTGACTGCCTGGACATTACACTTGAAATGATAGAGTATGGTAGAGTGGAAAAGGGGTAATGACATGTAGAGTAACTGGCAATGGCCTCAGTAGTATGAACTGTTCTTCTATCTGTCTCCCGTCGCTGTATTTATGTGGTTTCTCCCACTCCAGTCCGAGAGAGTGGTCCTGACATTTTGTCCCTCTTTGGATACTATTACAATATCAATCATTGCCATAATAGAACCTCTTTGTCATTAGACATTGCCAGTTCTGCAGAAAGTGCACGATTACTTGTAGTTGAATTTGACTCGACAGCCTTCCCTTTAAACCTCATCAACGTTACATAATGCCCGCCCTGAACCTGTCTTTTTTTCTAAGGTGTCCATATCACCACTATTAACTTTTTGAAACTAACGCCCGGGCAATACGCTGATCAACGACATCTTACCCTCCGATTCCACATAGAGCGGGTGTAGCTTCAACAGCTGTACACTAATTAAACTGACTAGAGTAGTAGGGCAAATACGTTATTGACCAGCATCATGAGACAAATGTTGTTATTATTATTATTAATCGCACACTCCAGCCACCGTACCTAGTGCATAGCTCCCGGGCAATTCTCTTCCCTTCTTTTCAGCTTGAATTCCACATGGATTCTTGCCTCGTCGAGGAGAGGACGCCGGAAGAGAACGTGGTGCACCGTGTCCCATTCACCGCATTCACGATTCGGGGAATCTTTCAATCCCAGCTCATAGAGCTTTGAGCTGAACGCCCCCATGGCCCATGAAATATTGTGTAACGATTTTGGGATAGCTCCAACCATCGATGGTGATGGCATTGTTGCAGATTCGTGAAGAACTCATATGTGGGTCTCCCAGCCAAATGTGGGTAGCAAAGACCAGAACTAAACAGCAAGGGAACCACAACGTGCTTATCACATGCCCCACCATTCCAGTAAAAAATCACCGTCTGGCCCTTCATTGGCTATTGCATCATAGATAGGTAAGCATTCTCATACCATATCGAACTAATAACACATTACCTAAATACTTGAATGGCGGTCTGAGTATTGGCTAAGATCACAATCTTCCTGATTCCAATAAGCTTAGAACATGTTGGAAGACTTTCCCATTGATTTCGAGTGTAGGTTTTCCTGGTCCCCACATATACACTCTAGCGCGGGGCTTGTTTTTTGTTCGTTTATCACACAAAAAAACGTTCCAACCCCAAGGAAGGGAGTTATTGCCCAGAGCTTTCCTTGCCAGTTATTCCCACCCAAAGTCCAAAATACTTACTGTCTCTGGATGAGTGCTAAAACGTTGGTATAATTCTTCTACAGATATCTTATGATGATCAATATCCAACTCTTGCTTGAGATCATCTAAATCTCCTTTTCTTTGCTTTTTCACGGGCGGCTTTCGCCGAGACTGAAATTAATAAACAAGAATATATTTATTTATATAATAAAAAAGAAATTAATTAAAGAAAGAATTATGAAGTACAATAAAATGTGAAAGAAAAAGAAAATATGGAAAACAGAAAGGAAGCTGAAAGAGATGAAACATAAATTTTTTCCAGCACCAACCTATCAAAAGATTAAATGCTTTTCCAATCAAACATGGCTGATAGTAACCTCATTTAAAAAAACAACAGTTTAATCCAGAATACCACATTTTTGAAGGAATTGTTCAATATTTTATTAGCATGTGTCTCGAAAACGACCCTAAACATTTTTCTATAAACTTTGGACGACCGAAAATAGGTCTATTGTGCCGCCACACTAGTGCCAGACTGAGACCCATTACACCCTACAGCACAGCCCTTCCAAATTAAGAACTCTGAGGAATTTCAGAATCTGAGAATAGTTCTAAGAAGAGAGTAACTAACCAGGGGCTTCTCCAAATCTTCTCTGAATGATGATAGCATTGTAGTCGTTTAAAGAGGTGTACAATGGAGGCTTCTTCATTATCCCAGACAGAATCTGCAGGTGCTATCGTGGTCTAGGCCACCCAACTTGTTCAGGGTGCCCTCTTGAATCCACAATGCCCCACATGAGAAAACCCATTTCAGCATGCGAAACCTATTTTTCTACTCAGACCGATCTTTTCTCAGACTACTCAGACCGCCCAGGCAGGTCTCTTGCTTCAGTCTTGAGCGGGTTTTCCAGGACTCTTATTCTACAAACGAATATAACTATAACTCCTGCCCAGGTCATTCGCGTTTGCCGAGGCTTTTCCATACCATTTTTGAAATGATATCATATGAGCTCTGAGCTTGGCTTATCTGCATTTTCCGGGAAAATTCATTTAAGAGGTGTTCAGAGTGGGGGATTGAAGTGACGTTATGTTTTCCTTGAATATATTATATCATTCTATCGTCTATTTAATATTAAGCTGAAAAAAAAATATCATTCCCAAAACGTATCAAAATGTGATTAAAGGCATGTGATTTTATTTTGTTTCAAATGAAGTACAATATATTGCCATAAAATTCTGAGTTTCCTTAACCTACTAATCACACAATATATGTACATTGTTTAGTTTGTGCTGTAAGAATGAGTGTATGATTGGTGCTTGTTATAAATTAATTAACATAATTAATAAAAATCTGCAACAATAAATTATTTACATAATACTATCTAAAATTTATGAATTTAACATATTTCTTCATAAACAGAACACTCAAATACCAATGGATATTGTTTAGTTGAACTGACTATCCTGAGAAGTTCGAATATGTTTTTTTTGGGGGGGGAGGGGGAATGCCTCGGCAAACTTACTAACCTAGGCAGAGAAAAATAAGAATTACCCTCTGCTGGTGTGTGCCCAGGACTATGTTGAAGTGATGTAATAATCGAAAATTAGGCAAAAGAAAAATGCATTAGCACTCTTCTGGACTAGTTTATCAATCTGATAGGTTTCCTCACGAGTCATCATAGATTCAAAGGACACCTGAAGAATGTGAGCCTGGTAGGGGTGTGATGGCTGGATTGCAGATACTGTGGGGAGATGGATGAGGAGACCACTTCAGTACATCTTCTGATCGACTGAGACGCTTCCGGGGAGGGGGGCCGGTATCCCATTTGCGAAGAAGCATTGTTCAAGGGAGAATCCTCCCAGATCTGAGATAGGTTAAAACTTTTGTGGAGCCAGTTGGGACTGAAAAGGGACTGTAGCATGCATTAGTCTGAGCAAAAATAGGCTTCACATATTGACAAGTTCCTGACGGAGCACTGTAGTAGATTCATAGTACACTTAAAGGGGCTCAGCAAAGAACGTGACCTCTTTTACAGAAATGAGGAGGAAGTCAAAAGAACACTGACTCTTGAGTGTCCAAGCAGGTTAAAACGTTCCAGAGTCTGGGTCAGTTTATCAATCTAACAAATTTCCTCACGGGACATCACAGATTCCTAGAAGCTAGGCCTAGAAAAGTAATGGCCGGCTTGCAGATTCTGTAGAGAGATGGGAAGACTTCATTCAGTACCCCTCTTGATCGACGGCGACGATACAATTTCTAAGTTTGGAAGCCTGGGAATAAAAGCTGGGTATCAAAACAGAGGCAATACCTCCATGCAAAGTTCTTGGTCATGAAAGGAATCGGGTAGTTTAGACTAAGAGTGGCGCCATCAAGGCCGCAATACACTCCCTCCCCCACCGAAGATTTAAGAAAAACAATATCATAGCAACTAAGAGCCGTAAATGAACACTGCAAAAACACCGCTCAAAATGAGACAAGCAGAACCCACAAGTGGGATATGGTGCAGTCTACATTCATACATATGGTGCAGAGTGACTTATGCATATGCGTTCAAGTGCAACCCTGGGCTCCCCACGGACATTTTATGTATAGGGAGCAAGTCACCTGTGGTGTTCATTCCACGCACTCAAAAACTACATATAACTACGCCTATTACTTTTTACCAGGAAAACTGATTTTTTGGGGGGGCGAGAGCAATGAACCCAAGACTTCGTTCTAAAGTGCTATTCTAAAATACCACTTGGAATACTCTGAATTTTCTGTATGTTTGTGTATATTATATCACAAAATATCTATAAAAAAAAAAAAACGAAAAATTAACAGGAAGCTAAAATTTCATTTAGGTACTACTATCGCATCTGACACGAAAGTTTCGGGCAAAATTCATCAACCGAAAGTAGCAACTTTACTGAACGTTTTTTTCTTCCCAGTTTTTCCCGTTTGTGAAGTGGTCATGAGCATGGACTTGTAACTGAGAAGTACCCCAGTTCGAGTCCCGCGTATAACTACTTTTTTTTTTTTTTTTTGTGGGTGGGTAGGGGGGACCAATGCACTGTGACCCGACGATTTATTGTCTATGCATACTTGGAGCCGCAGGATGCCCACAGCATCCAAACAGATGATCCAGCCGAACACTGTCTACAAAACCTCCGGAAGCGTCTCTCCATCAAATTAAGAGCCATAAGTAATCCTAATAACCTGACGGGCTCCAAAGAAGGTATATTCCCCTCCTTCTTCTGGTAACTACCTAGGTTCTTAAATCTTTACTGGGTGGCAGCCTCGCAGTCCGTTAGGAGGTGTAATGAAGTATCCTCCATCTCCCCACAGAATCTGCATGTGCTGTCACTCTCCAAACCCAGGTTCATCGAGTGTCCTCTGAGCTGACAATGCCCCGTGAGTATGTTCTTACTAAGGCCAATGCAAGCTTCCGATCTCCGTTGGTTATAATTTCCCAGGCAGATCTTGGCCTGCCGTAGTCCTGGCAGTGAGTCCTAGAGTTGAAACCTCTTTACCACCTCCTCCTCCTTCCTAAGTTCTTCCAAGAGAAACTGGGCACTGACCCACAAAAAAGTTCAGGCCCTAGAAGCGGGGATGCAGCACCTATCTTTGCTAGAGCGTCGGCCATCTCATTCGCTTCAATGATAACATGCCCTGGCCACCCACCAGAGGATAACTTTATTCCTCCTGTAGCTCATTAAGTTTATCTAGGCATTCCCAAACCATTTTAGAGCTGATAACAAAAACGCTCAATGCTCTAATGGCGGCTTAGCTATCGGAAAGAATTAACAATTTCCTGATTCCTATATCCCCTATCAAAGATAAACTGAACACATCTTCCAAATAGTGTATAATCTCCGCTTGGAAGATACTGGGAAATTTACCCATGGGTTACGAGAGCCCGCCCCAGTCCCTTCGAGGGTCGCGTATAACTACTAAATTTTATATTAGTTTAAAAAAAAAGAAGTTAACGGTAAAGCAGTTCGCGTTCTCCCGTCGACGACACCTAATTTGACAGTAACAATTCCGAGATTTAAGAGATTTTCTTTGACCTACAGGGATTGCCCTGAGATTCTGCTTTTAATGAAAGCAACGTGAAATGCATGCATGAGAAGTAAATACAATGTTAATGATACATTTTTGTAATAAATAATAATAATAAAATTAAATAAATAAACTTGCGAGCAATAAAGGTGAAGTGTTTAACAATAAATAAATAAAAAAATAGTTTAGGTGAGTGACTTTTTTGAAAATTAAATTATCTTCCACCAAATCCATGCAGCCCCATAAAATAAATTTATTTATTTTAATACTTTAATATTTATGGTGAAACATTTCTAGCTTCAAAATGTGTGTTAATAACCTCTCAAAAAATTCAAAAATAATTTTTTTTTTTTCAGACAAGTAGAGCAAGAATTGTGTGTGTCACAAAAAGGAGAATTTGATTTTTTTTTAATTATTTTTTTTCCCTTATGTGATCTGCGTAGATTTTCTACCTTGGCCTTGCCGTCAGCAGTTCTGTTGTCATCGTTGATTGCAGCCACTGTAGCAACTCTGTACGAGTCGGTCCGTCCGTGCTACAAGTTGTATAAAAACAAAATCATACATCAAAACCAAAACAAAACAAAAAAAAACAAAGCAAAAAAGCAAAGACATAACAAAAATTAAAAAAAAAATAAAAAAAAAAAAGAATAAATAAATTTCAAATAATAATAATAATATAACTAAAATTACATGTTATATGTAAAAAAGATTATGTTTATATCATAAAAATCAAAACTTGTTGAGAGGGAAACTTATGAGGGAAGGGATTAGCTCAGTGGTTAGCGCACTGGACTCCCATGCGCGGTGGAACCGGGTTCGAGCCCTTAGATTTTTTTTCTTCCTAGGAGGCCCTACAGCTTACTGTCCGGTGATGGACAGTGTTGTCTGTAACGAGAGAACACTGTCCAGAGGCCGGTAGTGCACTGAAAAGGCTCCGGGCGCCAATTAGCATAGAAGATGTTGACACGCCCTAAATTTAAAAAGAAAACTTGTTGAATCCCAAAACGGTTTAAGTATTTCAAGAACAATTGAAGTCAGGGAGATATGTGTTGAAATTAAAAAAAAATAGATCAGATAGAGTTGTGGTTGGTTCCGCAGAGCTGGAAAGCATCAGAGACATTTGTGATAGCCTGCTTTTTTTGAGGTCAACAACCGGTTTCGGGCGTTCGCCCATTTCAGGTGTAAACTGAATTTGCTCTGTGCAAATCTGTGTTATCACACTGTTTGACAAACGCATCCTGAAGATGGGCGAACGCCCGAAACCGGTCGATGACCTCAAAAAGAAGCAGGCTATCACGGAAAATGTCTCTGATGAATCAGATAGAGTATTTGGCTGAATTCTAGGGAAAGATAAGCCACAAAATTAATCTGGCTGGAATCTACGTAGGGGAAAGTCAACGCTAGGAATAGAAGCCGAGAAATACCGGGTAGAATTCAGACAAAAATGAGCAACTTGTTGAATATATGGATGGGAAACCACAATGCTGGATAAGATTCGGGATTTTTATCTCGTCGTAGCATAAGCATATTTCTTTTATTCCTGACCGGTTTCGGATTTTTATCCATTGTTTCTGTTACATTCAACACTTGTTGGCTTGTTGATTGTATGTGCTGGAGGTTATAAGATTAATGTTGAACATATGGTTATGCTGAAAATGAGTAACTGTGAAGAAAGATACCTATGGCGCAAGTGCCCATGAAGGGGCAAGGCTTACCAGACGGCAATTTGAATGGGGAGGGCGTGTGGTAAGCACGCCGCAGTTCCCTCGCCGTTTAGTTCGGCCTTCTCTACCTAGGGCGCTACTAACTGTAGCTTCTCACTTTTTATCACGATTCTGGGTCAACTTTGCCCTCAAGGGAATCGAACCCTGAATTCTCGCACGAAAGGCAAGTGCGCTAGCCACTAGACCAACGCG
Source organism: Triatoma infestans (assembly GCA_011037195.1). Taxonomy (NCBI): domain Eukaryota; kingdom Metazoa; phylum Arthropoda; class Insecta; order Hemiptera; family Reduviidae; genus Triatoma; species Triatoma infestans. Next base: position 35,116 of record JAAEAF010005117.1, on the reverse strand, counting down.
TCAGGACAAACTGTAAAGAGGAAAGTAGAAATCAAGAAAAACGCTTGGGTTTCTACGGCAGTGGTATGCCAGAAACCCACAATTTTGCTAGAAACCGGCAATTAGCTTCTTTTTTGCGAAAGCTAATGGAGCAATGGACATTGGTAAAGAAGAGGGCGTGGCTCCTTCTTTTTCTAACCAAAGTTCATTACTCCATTAACTTCTTTCAAGGTGTAACAACCCTGAAGAAGGTCATTGCAATATGGGCGGAAACGTCAGTTTCTAGTAAACCACTGACGCGGTCTCAATCCAGAAACTCGAAGCGTTTTTCATGAAAATGGCCGCGGAACCTACAAGATTAGGAGAATGGAAGTTAGGAAGTGCTGGTTGGATCCAAGTACAAGGTAACTCTCAAGAGGAAACTAGATGCCAGGAAGTACTGACTAGAGAGTCCTGGAAAAGAATAACTCCCAAGATAAAACTAGAAGCCAGGGAAGTTCTGGAGTCCTGGAAACGAGTAATTTTCAATAGGTAACTAGAAACAAAAAAGTGCTGGCTGGAGTGCAGGTACAAGGTAACTGCCAAGAGCCAGCAGTTCTGTAAGTATAAAAAGTAAAAAGCTCGTAAGTACTGGACTGAAAAGTCCTGGGAAAGAATATCTCACAAAAGGAAACAAGAAGCCAGAAAGTGCTGGCTGGAGTGCAGGTACAAGTTAGATAGATAGATTAAGAAAGAAGTGGCCTGAGCGTCATTCCACCGGACCTGCACTAGGTAGTTCTACTGTGGACACTGTGGAAAATGGTCTGTGTGTGTGTGAGCAGCGCAGATCAAAAACGGAAAAATTATAGAAAGTTCAAACTTGATATTCCATTTATCTCTATGGGATCCGACAGTAAGTTGTCTGTCAAAATTCCTAAACCGGAAATACCACTTTACTGAATTTTTTTTTTGTTTTCTGAGATTTCCTCGAAAACGGCTACAATAAGTTGAAACATTTCTTCGGCACCACTCATTTAAAGGGGCTTTTGGAGAACGGGTGGGTTATGTTTTCCACTAAATTGCTAACTTGTTTAAGAAATAAATTGATTGCAAAAAAATTCGAGTCTCAAGAAAATTAATAAACCGGAAGTGGCGTTTTTACTGAACAGTTTTTTGTTTTTCCTGTTTAATTAAATTCCAAGTTTGAAAAAAAAAATCTGGTGTGAAACACTCACACAACTTTCTCTTAAAGACATGACTAGTTCTAAAAATTATAATTGACAAATTTTATAGTTTGTGTACCAAATTTAATGAAATTCGTAGAAAACTGAAAAAACTGTTCAGTAAAAGCGCACTTCCGGTTAACTAATTTCTTGAAACTCGGAATTTTGGCCATCTATTTATTTCTAATTAATTCTTGTTTGGATGGAGAATTGTAAAATCAACTATGATAACATTTTAGAGAAAAACATAACCCCACTCCTCCCCCAAAAGTGCTCTTAAATGAATTTTCCCAGAGAAATGTTTCAAATAAAAGTTGTAGCTCTTTGTAGTTGATATATCAAGTTTGAAGCAAATCTTGGGGCCAATTTTGAGAAAATCGCAAAAAACTAAAAAAACAACCAGTAAAGTGGTACTCCCAGATAACGTACTGTCAGATCCCATGGTGATACCTAAACGGAATATCAAGTTTCAACTTTCTTTCTACGATTTTTCGTTTTTGAGCTATGCTATCACATACACACACACACACACACACACAGACCATTTGCTAAAAATCACTTTTTAGAACTCAAGGGACCTCAAAACGATATTTCCGATGAAAACTCGATATGGAAAATTTGTCACGATTATAATAATTCCTCTTACTAGGAGTAAGAGATTAAATTAATCTTTTAATTAAAAAAGATTGCCTTTTTAATTAAAAACTAATCTTCGTTGTCATTTATTTCTGATATACTTCTTGAATAAGTTAGGATAACAATAAAAGCGGTTACAAAACATTATTTCCTTAGTAAATGGAATAAAAGAAAACCATAGGTATTAAATCTGTTAACTTCGTATTTAAAACAACCCATTAATGTATTTACCAATTAGTAACAGCTATGAACATACAATAAAATCTGCTGTGAAACACTCACACAACTTTCTCATATTCTCAATTCATACTCACGGACTTAACACTTAAATTTAAACATACTTCTCCTAACATAGGTACATTGGATTGCATAACCAGTAGACAGAGAAGTGATTGTATAATGGCACACTGTACCAACTACATATTATGAATTAAAAATTAACGCCACAAAGTCTGCCCAACTATCCAAAAAAATTTTAATTAATTAATGGGGGGGGGGGGATGTTTTAAATAAGATGTGTATATCTATACAGTTAGCATACTAAATGTAAAGGCAACTGTTGCAGCCGTTCTCAAGGAAATCTGAAACTCGAGAACTTATTCTTGTAAAATCACACTTCCAGTGGACCGATTTTCTTCAAATTTGAAATTCTACCAATGTTTCTAATGTATATTAATAATATATAAGCGGTAGAAGCATACATTGTACTGAATTGGTACATTATAAAGGAACCAACGTTACTGTGACCCCTGGAAATCCCCCCCCCCACCAAATCATTTATCCCGGGAAAATATTTCAAATAAAAGAAAAAAAAAATCTGTGTGAAACACTCACACAACTTTCTCTTACTCCAATTTTCAACAAATTGTAACTGACAAATTTTATACTTGGTATACCAAATTTAATGAAATTTGTCGGTGTTTTATGGTTAAAAAAAAAAATAGTAACAACGCCACTTTCGGTTTATTAATTTTCTTGAAACTCTATATTTTAGCAATCAATTTATTTTGTCTAGATAGTAAGAATTGGATAATCAACTATAATAGCACTTTAGAGGCAAACAAAACCCCACCCCTCCGACAAAACCACCCCTTAAATGACGTTACCGACAAATATGTGCTCTTTATATGTGTAATTCACATACTTACTTTAAAAGAAAATCGCTGGAGCCATTTGTTGAGCAAATAGTGGAAAACTGAAGAATACTTTTCAGAAAAAAAAAAAACGCACTTCCGGTCATCTGATTTTCTTCAAACTCGGGAATTTCAACAACATATATAATTCTAATTAATATCATTTAGATGACAGAATTTTATAATAAACTGAAATAGCACTTTAGAGGAAACCATAACCCCCACCACTCCCCAAAAGGACCCTTAAATGAATTTTTCGAGAGAAATGTTTCAAATAAAGATTGTAGATCTTAGTATGTGTAGTTGATATACCAAGTTTAAAGAAAATCGGTGGAGCCATTTTCGAGATAATTGCAAATAAAAGTGAAAAAAAAAAAGTTCAGTAAATTTGTACTTCCGGTTGAGGAATTTTGAGAGATAACCTACTGTCCGGATCCCATGGTGATACCTAAAATGGAATATTAAAAGTTTGAACTTTCTACGATTTTTCGTTTGTAAGCTATACTGTCCATACTACAAAAGAGACCACTTTGTAAAACCACTTTTTTTGGATTCAGGGGACCTTAAAATGTGTATTTCCGGTGAAAACTCGATATAGAAAATTTGACACGAAAGTGCAATATAAGTTTTGAAACCAAATTTTCATTTTATACTTCTGTAAACTGTAATAAAAGAAAGACGTGTGAGTGTTTCACCAGATTTTTTTTAGTAAATTTTTAATTTTTGTTTTTTATAGTGAAATGTGTGTGTGTTGGTCTTGGTCTGAAAGATTAACCTGTTAACAAAGCCCTCACAAAACTCCCCGGCCATGGTACCTTGTCTAATAATAGAATAGGTACTTATCGATTTTGACTCTTATTAGTTGTTAAATAATGTCACTAGAGCGCATCAGTGTAGCCACCCGTACTAACGCACCTTGCAGTCCATTCTCATTAATTTTTTTTTTTAACATACACGGTTATCTATATTTTATTTTTAAATTACTCTATCACATGGTTAGATAACCTTCAAAAATAACGTTAATTTATATCATAGAGTACTCATAGACCATTTTTCTAGGTCAGACGAAATATAACGTCAAAAATATTTGGTGAGAGAAACACTTAACTACTCTTTCTCTATCTGTAGTTCCAAAGTTGTAATTGGTATATTCTCTTTAAACATTACTGAAAAGTATTTGTCAGTCTTTTGTAATTTTCTCGAAAATGGTTCCAACGATTTTTCATTTAAACTGGGTATATCAACTACACTTACAAAGGAGTTACAACTTTTACTTAAAACATTTCTCCAGAAATTTCAATTTAAGGTTTCTATTTTGAGATAGGGATGGAGTTAGATTTTTTCCTCTAAAGTGCTATTTCTGTTTATTACACAATTCTGTCGTCTAAATAATATTATTTAGAATGAAATATGTTGTTGAAATTCCCGAGTTTGAAGAAAATCGAATAATCGGAAGTTGCGTTTTTTACTGAAAAGTATTTTTCAGTTTTCTATTATTTTCTCTAAAAACAGTCTCTAACGATTTTTTCTTTTTATACTAAGTATGTGAACTACACATATAAAGGAGCTACAACTGGATGGTCATTGAGGTGTCTTAAGTACTCCAAGCATCCTAGCGCCATATTGTAATTATTATGTGATTAAAAATGTCTTGAATTATCTGAATAATTATACTAGGGTAATTATAAATATCGTAAACAATAATAAATAATATATTAAATTCAGGATAAAAAATGTCAAGTGCTTTTATCTTAGTTAAACAATAAATTAAGATATAACGATAATAAATTTTTTATCTGTGTTTACTATATTAAAACTCAAGCTTAATTACTGGTAAGAACAAGATAAGAAACAAGGTGTAAAGATAGCGTAAATTCTTTTTAGAATATTATAAGAAAAATCGGATATTTGTGATTTTTAAGAAGTCTTAAATTTATTGAATGGCAAAATGTCTGATCAACCCCTACCAAGAAACCACAGCAATAAATTATTTCAAATAAAAGTGATAGGCATTTATGTGTGTATTATTATTGGGTGCCCGAAGACTACGGGGACCTAAGCGCCCCACAAAAAACATGATCCTAAGAAGCCTACTTTCAGTAATCTACAATAATATCTTAAAATATCCTTAAAACTCCAACTCTCCTAAGCATTCCCTTAAAAGTGTTGCCACGCGAATATGTGGGACACCGTCAAAAAAATGGGGATCATGGACCTAGATAGTGGTTACACAGTTTTTCTGACATCCTCTTCACAATTCTGACAAAAAAGGATACAAGACGCATCCTCCTGACTAGCCAATAAAAGTCCAATACACCGCCCGAGAATCTCAGTTGTATCTCCTGTTCAGGGAAAGAAGATACTTCAAGTCTTTTATTTACTCCACCTGTTGGGTCCGTCTGGTGTGATACCGGAGAATTATCTCCGGTGTTACACGGACGGTTCTAGAATGGATGGTAGGTCTGGGGTTGCCGTTTACTTTGAGACAGAAGACCACTTGGTGGTGCCTCTTGGTGAGTGGACCACTGTTTACCACGCCGAGGTATAGGCAATTCTTTGTGGTATTTTGGATGAGAGGGTACGTAACACTAACCTAAAGGGTGTTTGTAATCTGCTCGGACAGCCAAGCTGCGCTGAAGGCGCTTAGTTCATGTGGTGTTAAAATGTTTAAAAGACTGGAAAAGCTTTCTTCTTCTGCTTTTAGTCTGGGTACCAGGTGACGTAGGAATTTTTGGGAATGAGGAGATGGATAAGTTTGCCAAATTGGGAGCCTCTCTCCATTTCATTGGTCCCGAACCTGCTGTTGGTGTGTCTTTTGGTGTCTAGTCATGGAAAGCCTTACAGCACTCATCCTTATGGATGAGTACAGTAGGTTGTCGGCAGTCGAAAATGCTCAGTGGGGTTCCAGGCAGGGCTTTAAGTGAGGGGATCTTGCGTCTTTCACGGACCTCCCTCAGGTATCTGGTTGGTTTCCTCACTGGGCATTGTGGTTAAGGGAGAGATCTCTATACAATGGGGCTCATGACGGATCCATTTTGTAGAGTCTGTGAGACGGAGGCCCATACATCTCATGACGGATGTTTGGGCTGTGAGGAGATTAGGTTCAGGACCTTTGGCCAGAATAGGATATCGGTAGAAGAGCTTAAGCTAGGTCCTTTCAAGGTTATAATCCGATTTGTTCGGACTATGGTAAAACTTAGAATGGTAAAACCCGGGCCAGGACTTTTGTTCCAGACCCGGTAGTTGTTATTGTTTTGGGGTAGCTATATGGGCCCAGGGAGGCTTTGATAGCGCAAGGTTTCGCCCTTCCCTTCTTTGAATAATAATAATACTCCACCTGTATTATACCTTTTATAAATCTCTTAGCCAGGAGATAACCCCTCCGTGTCCATCCAGTTTAATTCCTAATATTTCGCTAATATTTTTAATTTTCACTCGGCTTTTTCTGCTATTTTCTCTAAAACGGTTCCAATGATTTACTTTAAACTAAGTATGTGAACTACACATATAAAGGGCTACAACTTTTTATTTGAAACGTTTCTCCAGGAAAATTCATTTAAGGGAGCTTTTTTGGGGTGCTGAGTGGGATTATGTTTACCACTAAAATGCTATCTTAGGTGAATCATACAATTCCAGCATCTAAAAAAAAAAAATTAATTAAAAATAAACAGATAAAAATGTGGGATGGGTCCGCAATGCTGGATAATCATCTGGTATTTAGGATCCGTCGTAGCATGCATATTGATTTTGTTCCTGACCAGTTTTGGATTTTCATCCATCATCAGAGTAAATTCACCAAGTTCGTTCAGAGAGTTCACTGTTTCTGTTACACTCACACTTGTTGGTTGTATATATGTGAGAAAGTTATAAGGTTATGTTACTATGAAACACACACACACACAACACACACACACACACACAGTAACATAACGTTATAACCTTCCCACATATATACAACCAACAAGTGTGAATGTAACAGGAAATATTAGGTTGAAGTGAACTCTTTATATGTAGTTGGCGAATTAGCTCAGACGATGGATGAAAATCCAAAACCGGTATGGAGGAACAATATGCATGCTACGAGTGTTAAAATACCAGAAAAAATAAATAAATTTTCCAAAAATTCCGAGTTTCAACAAAAAAAATTAGAAAAAATCGAAAGTGGCGTTTTTACTGAACAGTTTTTTTTTTTTTTTTTTTTTTTTTTTTTTTTGTTAATGACTGCATTTGAGTGTGTGTGTGAGATACTTTATTCATAAAAAAAAAAAATAATTCTACTAAATTCACAATGAATGTAGTTTATTTTGTGAAATTCATAACCCAAGGGCAACCGGTTATTATACTAATCATCAGTAGAGTTGTGGAACGGAAGAAGTGTATTAAACATTTTAGAAAGCTAAGAATGTAAATTAGGACATTAAGGATTAGAGAGATAACAAGCATCTTTGCGGAAATAACTAAATCTTTTTTTACAAAAAAAATACATCGCCGTATACAGAGCGAAATGTGCCAAATTCCACATGGACAAATATATTTTGGATACACTGACTTATCTCTTATTGCAGATAATGCAGCTATAATATGCAAAGTTTCTTTTAAATATGCAATTACATCATAAAGGTGTTAACAAGGATTATAACTGTTTAATTTTAAAAGGCATCTAAATTTTTACCTAATATAAAGATCAAAGATCTTCCTTCGCATGCCAATCGATAATTATTCACTTCATATGCAAATATGTGTACGATTATACAATCTACAAAGAATAATTTAATGAATTACTATTGAAGACTACAAGGTCGTACAATACTGTTTACGACGCGATTTTCATTGTTTTAAAACAAAACAAAACTATGCTAACTACACATATATTCAGGCGAAAATCCATGAACCGGAAGTGGTGCGATTTATTGAGTGTTTTTAATTTTTTCCAGTTTTTCGCGATTTTCTCAAAAAAGTGGTCGCAATGATTTTTTTTCTGTACACACACACACATGGTCCCCAGCAAGGGGTATCTACTGCATGCAGTTATTTGGAGAAGCAGCGACCCCCACATGTTTACCACAGAGCTCAGTACACCATGCACTTTGATCTAGGCAGAAGAAGCAAAGTTACCCTATTCTGGTTGCCGGGGCATAATCGGCGTGGAAGGTAATGAGGTGGTTGAACACCAGGCGCTGCATCTCCTCTCTTAGGGCCTGAGCAATTTTGCGGAGTCAGCGACCAGATATTCTTGGAAGAAATCAAAGAAAGAGAAGGTAGGCAAAAAGAACTAGTCTCTGGAACACTCTCCCCCAGGGCTGAGGCAGGCCATGACCTTCCATATTCTTACGGGGCACTGCAGACTCAGGGGATACCAAGACACATCTCCTCACCAACTGCGATGCCGTCATCCAAAAAAGATTCAAGAACCTGGGTTGTTACCAGATTGGGGAGGGAGAAATACACACCCTAAAACCCTCCAGGATCTTAGGATTCCTTAGAGATCTCAACCTGGAGAGGGTGCTGTAGAAGGGAAAACTCACCTACAGCACCAGAAGAAGGTACAATAGATCACTTGTGGTGCAATACACAAACCCTCAATAAAAAAAAACAACACAATAGAACATAACACAATACACTTAGGACTATATTATACACTCAACCCTTTACAGACAAAAGGCAAACACAGTACAGACCAGCGTCTCCGTCCCCTAGTTAACTGGCGTAAGGCAAGGGAAAAGGAAGGGATTAACTCAGTGGTGGCGCATTGGACTAGCAAGGCAGAAAGTCCCGGGTTAGAGTCCACCAGCATGCTGCCCTTAGATTTTTCTCTTCCTAGAAGCCTCTACCTCATTGTCCGGTGATGGACAGTGTTGTCTGTAGCAGTCTGTGAAGCAAATTCGAGAAGAACCCATATGTGGTTCTCCCTTTCTCTGCTTCATCCCAACGTCTTTGCCACTTCCCAATCTCGTACTCTCGGATCTTTTTCTTTGCAAGGGCAGGAGACGCTTCACTGGACACCTCCTCACCATCAAAGACAATCATTTCCCCTATCTTATACTTATGGGTAAGGGCCCTCATCTCTACAAGAGATCAAGCGGCAACACACCAGCGACCACCAGTAAGGAGACCGTGGATGATGTCGCATAAGCCCTTGTTACAGAGCATAAAATGGTCTTTGCATGCGTAATAGAGTACCTATCCAGTGATGGGCAGTATTGTCTGCAGCTAGAGAACACTACTGCTCGAAGGCCGACAGTGCACTGAGAAGGCTCCAGGAGGCACAATAGATCCTTAAAGTCGCAGTGCAATAATTCCCTATAACAATCTATCTATCTACTACACACATAAATACCTATCACTCTTATTTGAAACATTTGCCCGGGAAAACTGATTTGTGGGCGGTCGGGGAGGGGGTGTTCTGGGTGGGAACAATCAATTTTATCCCCTATACATTTTATATTAATACAGATTAGAAAAGCATTGATAGAATTCTAAAGTGAAAAAAAATATTGGATAACTGGAAATGCGCAACTTTAAGAAATAGGTTTTTGAGTTGGGGGGGGGAGGGTTTTCTGGAATAAACGAAAAAATTGTTTCTAGGTGGGGGAAGCAGTCGGGAGAGTTCAAAATTAAAAGAAAACTTGTCATTGATACAGAACTATATTTAAGAGAGTAAGAGGAAAGTCGTGTTGAGTTTTTTCACACCAGTTTTTGGAATGAAATGCATTGAATGCAGGAAAGGTGTCTTCATTTTTTTTTTTTTTAGTGCAATTCTCACAGATCTGTTAAAAATGGCCTGGCGGCGTTAAAGTGTGTTATGCAGTTGGTTCAGTGTTTTTAGTGCGCTCTAGTGGACTAGAATATAACCAATACTCTGCTGCCACTTCTGTCATTTTATATTTATAATTGTAACGAACTGACAGACAGATGTTTTGAAACCTAAAAATAATTCTGAGCTTTGATAAAATCTACTTTGTATTACGGATAACATATAATAAATTAGCCAAATATATCTAAAAATTAACCTAGTTTACCCTACCTAACCCCTAATTAACTATGTAACTTAGTAATAAAGTTATTAAAACAATAAGCCTTGAACTGATTCCATAATTTGTTTACAATAAATTCTTACTGTTTTACCTATTTATTACAAATAAAGTGTCTTTTTAAAACTCAAAATGGAGTTTACACAAATAAAATGTGTTTTTTGATACCCTAAAACGGGGGGAGGGGGGGAACAACGACTATTATTCCAATTAAATACAATTTAATTAATAAATTTCTTTTAAAATTGCCACGTTTACATTGTTTAGTTCGGTTGGCCGAAAAAAAAGAGGTGATAGGGGTTATATTTGTATACTTGAGCGGAATTGTGTGAAGCACCCTCTGTCAAAACCCCACGAAAATAATTTTTTTCAGAAAAATATTTCAAATAAAAGTGATACGTTTCTACTATCCATGCACCAAGTATACCAAGTTTAAAAAAAAATCATTGCTGTCCCATTTTCGAGAAAATACCCCCTCCCCCAAAACTCTAAAACCTATTCTGTAAAAGTCACACTTTCAGTCCACCGATTTCTTTCAAACCTGAAATTCTATCATTGCTTTGTCTAATATGTATTAATATTATGTAGATGGTAAAACTGTTACCACCCAGAACAATCCCCCACCCCCCAGAACACCCAAAAATCAATTTTCCCATGAAAATATTTCAAATAAAAATGATAGGTATTTATGTATGTGTAGACAGACAGATTGTTACAGGGGATTATTGAATGGCGTCCTGAATATCTATTGTGCCTCCTGGAGCCGTTTCAGTGCACTGCCGGCTACTGAGTAGTGTTCTCTAGCTACAGACAACACTGTCCATCACTGGAGACGAGCCAAAAATCCACATAGAATTCAAGCTGAAAAGGAGGGGAGAGAACTGGCCGGGAGATTGTAAAGAGTTAATGAGAAGTGCTAGCAATTTTAAAGACTTTGTTGAGTTTGCTCGAGAAGTAGCGGTAATGCGCCGGACTAGACGGATATGTAGAGGTCCGCCTCCACGTGGCAGGGATGGACTATAGGCACTGGTTTTTGGCACTATGCACTAGGTACGGTGCAAGAGAGTTTGCTCTAATTTTGATTTTTTTGCCCATCACTGGATGGGTACACTATCATGCATCCAAAGAGCCATTTTGTGCTCTGTAACAAGGGTCTATGCGACATCATCCACGGTCTCCTTACGATGATCGCTGGTGTGTTGCCGCACGATCTCCTTGCAGAGATGAGGGCCCTTACCCATAAGTATAAGAAAGGGGAAATGATTGTCCTTGATGGCGAGGATGTGTCCAGTGAAGAGTCTCCTGCCCTTGCAATGAAAAAGATCCGAGAGTACGAGATAGGGAAGTGGCAAAGACGATGGGATGAAGCAGAGAAAGGGAGTACTACATATGAGTTCTTCCCGAATTTGCATCACAGACTGTCGATTCGATGGCTAGAGCTATCCCAAACTGTAACGCAATATTTCACGGGCCACGGGGAGTTCAATTCTAAACTCCATGAGCTGGGCTTGAAAGATTCCCCGAATTGAGAATGCGGTGAACGGGACACAGTGCATCACGTTCTCTTCCTGTGTCCTCTCCTCGACGAGGCAAGAATCCATATTGGAATTCAAGCTGAAAAGGAGGGGAGAGAACTGGCCGGGAGATTGTAAAGACTGGACGAAAAGTACCATAAATTTTAAAGACTGTGAGTTTGCTCCCGATGTAAATGTTGTCACTTAGCGGTAAATGCGAAGGACTAGACGGATATGTAGAGGTCCGCCTCCACGTGGGAAGGATGGTAACTTGCCTACTATGTAGGCAAGGCTAAGTGACAATAGGCACAGTTTGGCGCTATGCGCTAGTACGGTGGCCTGGAGCGTTTTCTAATTTTGAATTAAAAAAAAAAAAAAATTGCCCATCACGGGACAGTGAGCTGTAGTGGCTCCTAGGAAGAGAACAATCTAAGGGCAGCATGCTGAATTCGAATCCGAGACTTTTCCGCGTTGCTAGAGGTCGGAGACCCTAGTTTGTGTTCTGTGTTTGTCCTTTGTCTGTGTATATAGTCTTAAGTGTACGACCTTGTGGTGTTCAGTAGTAATTCATTAAATTGTTCTTTGCAGATTGTATAATCGTACACATATTTGCATATGAAGCGAATAATTTATTAAAATAGTTATCTTCTGGCACCCGAAGTCATCAAGTTGTACTCCCAACATTTTGTAGTTTTCGAGCTATGTATTTTGCTTTTCCCCTCTTAAAAACCTAGGTATTTCGGTATAGATTAACATACGAAGTATCAAGAAAATCACTGGAGTCGTTTTAGAGAAAATAAAAAAGATAATAAAGATTCTATTGCATATATAGTTTTAATATTTTTCTGCTGTTCCAAACTTTCGTCGAACAAGATAGCATATCAGAATTTGATAACTTTTCCAGAATTTAAACTTTTGTGGATTCCGGCAACAAGAACAGCGAGATCTGTAGAGCATTGGTGGGCGTCTCTACGGTATTAAATCTCAAGGTATCACCATGAACTTGGTTACGTTTTGTAAGTTTCAGGTAAAGATTTGTTAGCATTTAAGTTAGGGTCGCGCACTATTTATATCTGCCCTGTTTATCCTCCGACTAGCTGGGATTCCGACTTCACAGAACTTTTTAATTTTGTTTCTCAAAATTATTCAATTAATAGGTGTCTAGTTGGCGACTTCAACGCTCGGCTCGGAAACTTGCAAATAATTTCAAATCATTGTTTTGATTTAAGCTCTAAGATTCTGCCCACAAATAGATGCTCTAAAGATAATGGTATTAATTCCAATGGTAGAAAATTGCTCGATTGCCTTGATAATTTCAGGCTTATGTTACTTAATGGTAGGACCGGGCAGGACTCAAGAGGCGAATTTTCATTTGTTAGTGCGGTTGGGGCTTCTGTCCTGGATTATGCCTGTGTTAGTAATGAATGCATTTCATTTCTTGAAAATTTTAAAATTGATGAACACATTTTTTCCGATCACATGCCATTAATCATTTCTTTTGTGGTACGCAAATTTTTTTATTTTCAGTGCAATATTCTACCCCTGTTGCCAAAACTGGATTGTCTAGACAGAATCTTTTCGAGTATCAAAAGAAATTAGACTCTTATTTAAAATTCGTAACATACGAAACTAATGACTTGCAGGAAGTACTTTACTTGACTGATATAATTAACAGTTCGGCGGTGCGTAACGGAAATTTTAGATCCCAAACGATTTGGTAACCTTGGTTCAATAAAGACTGTAATAAGATGAGAATTGAATGTTTTAAGCTGCTTAGGCTATTCAGGAAATCAAACAGTGATGGTGATGAAATATTGTATTTAGAATATAATAATGAATTTGAGAGCTTGTGTGCGAGCAAGAGAAAAAGAATATTATATAAACTGTGCGAAAAACTTATGCATACAAAGGATAGTAAAGAATTTTAGAGTTTGGTAAAGGCGCTTAAGGGTAATAAAACTTGGGCAGTAGGCAATATTTCTACTGAGGACTGGTTTGAGTATTTTAAAAATTTACATAATTGGGGCCACATTTCTCCCAGGATGTTATATCCCGAACCTTACTATATTAATGATTCGCTAGACAGACCTTTCAACTTAAAGGAATTGCAAACTGTTTTAAGTAGCAGTAAAGATAACAAAGCCCCGGGAGTTGATAGAATATGCTATGAATAAACATTAGTCATCATTAGGTTTGTTGGAAAAGCTCGTGATACTTTTTAATAGAATATTCGATGGTGGTGAGATACCTGCTTCTTTCAAAAAATCTATTATTTTTCCCCTGTTCAAGAAAGGCAACAAAGAGCAACCTTCCTGCTACAGGGGCATTTCGTTTATCAATACCATTAGTAAAGTACACTCCGGTCTAATTTTGCAAAGATTGACAGAATGGTCAAACCGTAATAATATACTGCATGAATTTCAAGCTGGGTTTAGGTCTAACTACTCCACAATAGATAACATCTTCAACTTAACCAGTCTAATTACATCTCTGTACAAAACAACAAAAAGTATTTGCCTTTTTTATAGATTCTGCAACGGCTTTTGATACAATCGATAGGTCTAGTTTAATTTATAAACTGTTCTCTTTAGGGTTATCGTCCAAAATAATAACTAGTATAAAAAATTTATTACAAGATACCACAGCCTCAGTCTGGTGTAGGGATGGACTCTCACCTGAATTTCATACTGAAATCGGTGTAAAACAAGGTTGCTTGTTAAGCCCATTCCTTTTCGGTTTATTCATAAACGATATCATGGGTGATCTAGGAGGAGGAGTCTTGGTTAGCGAATGTAAGGTAAAACTGCTAGCCTACGCCGACGACGTTGTTTTGTTGGCTTCACACCCCTCGGCTTTGCAATTAATGATTATTAGCTTAGATCGATATTGTCATTTATGGAACCTTAAATTAAATTTAAAAAAGTCAAAAGTGATGGTCTATCGCAATGGCGGTAGACCGGCAACAAATGAAAAATGGTTTTTTAGAGGAGAAAAGCTTGAAGTAGTGAATGAATACAAATATCTAGGAGTCACGCTTACTCCCACTTTGTCTATGGGTAAACATCTAAAAAATAAATTAACTAAAGCGAAAGCAAGTTTAAATGCTGTTTGGTTTCAATTGATGGAAAATAATGACATCACTTATTCTGTCAAAGTCCGGATTTTTAACACAGTCAGTAGGTCTGCTCTCTGTTATGGGGCGCAGGTCTGGTCTGGCCGTGGCGGCTCCTGACTTGGATATGTGGGGTTCAACATTTTTTTTTAAATACATTTCCTATCATTATTAGTAGCTTGGCTAGATAGAAATCATGAAGTAAGCCAGGAGCCGGGTAAAAACTTGCATCGCTCCCCTACAATTAAATATGTTAAATTAACAATAAATCTGTCCCAGCAGAAGTGCACCCACAGAAGAAATATGAAAAAAAGATTTGTACCGTTTGAGTTCGAAAATTAAGTGGTTAACATAACGGAAATTTGCAATAAAGTGTTTCGGTTCAAAGGAAATGCCAATGAGTTATAGCATCGATTCTTTGCTGGGTCATATATCTTAGTGATGTTTCAAGTACCAACACCAACATCAAATTTTTATAAACACAGGAAAATCACATCACAAAAAATCTGGTGTGAAACACTCACACAACTTTCTCTTACTCCAGTTCTCAAACTTATAATTGACAAATTTAATGAAATTCATCGAAAACTGAAAAAACTGTTCACTTCCGGTTTACTATTTTCTTGAAACTCAGAATTTTGGCCATCTATTTATTTCTAATTAATTTTGTTTGGATGATAGAATTGTATAATCAACTATGAGAGCACTTTAGAGAAAAATATAACCCACCCCTCCCCTAAAAGTGCCCTTAAATGAATTTTACCAGACAAATGTTATAAATAAAAGTTATACATCTTTCTATGTTTAATTTATATAAGAAGTTTCAAGAAAATCGTCGGAGCAATTTTTAAGAAAATCGCGAAAAAGTAAAAAAATCATTTAGTAAGTGGTAAAGTAAACGCACTTCCGGTTATCCGATTTTTATCAAACTCGGAATTTCAACAAATTTAATTGTAACTAACATTATTTAGATGATAGAATTGTCTAAAAAAATTGAAGTAGCATTTTAGCTGAAACCTAACCCCACCACTCGCCCATAACTGTCCTTAAATGAATTTTCCCAGAGAAATGTTTCAGATAAAAGTTGTAGCTCTTTGAATATGTGGTTGATATGCCAAGTTTGAAGAAAATCGTCGGAGCCGTTTTTGAGAAAATTGCAAAAAAGTAAAAAAAAAAAACTAGTAAAGTGGTACTTCCGGTGAGGAATTTTGACAGATAACGTAGGGCCAGATCCCATGGTGATACCTAAACGGAATATTAAGTTTCAACTTTCTACGGTTTTTTGTTTTTGAGCTATGCTGTTCACACACACACACACACACCATTTGCCAAAAACAATTTTTTTAACTCCGGGTAAGATTGGGTAAGTTCGTTCGTAAGATCGTAAGTAATGTTCATCGCGCTTGTAACCCCCACTCTTATTTTAAAAAAGTTAATGAAACATACACTTTTCTATACTAACACAATGAAATTTTTTATATATACATATATATATATATATATTAAATTCTCCAGCGCGATGCCCAACTGTGAACCTCCAACTTCCTACGTTTTTATAAATCTCCTGATATACATCCAATTCATTCATTATACGAACAGTTTAAGGAGCTCCTACACTGATATACGTTCCTATTCTTTTATGTCTGATTCTCAGATTTTGACCACAAAATTATTAAATTAATTTATTTGATTTTTGATTATTTTGGTTTATAATCGGGCCAACATATACAATTTTTACTGTGAAATAATGTTGTCCGTAACTAATACAAAAATGAAAATATTTTTTTGATATTGAAATATTGAAATAAAATAAAAATATGAAAATTAGGTCTTTTCTATTTAATTTTTTTTCCAAATAGCTGGCGGTTTAGTCGCGCAATCGCGAATACCAGTAGCCGCCACTGGGTGCTGGTAACGTTTCGATGAAGTGGAAAAATTGTTGTATTTCTTCATCAAAAAGTTATTTAGAGTGCCCAAATATATTCCCTCCGCCTTTATTCATATGGAAACGAGCTTGTCACCGGTTTTTCTTTACACCTTTAAACTTCATCTTAATTATATTCTCAAAATTCTTGAACTCCCGGACTACAGATTTCCAAAAATTCTGGCTAGAGAAGTAATTAAAAGAAATTTACTTTAGTTTAAAGAAATTAAAAAATATGCCTCAATGCTAAATTGAAATCTAAATTTGAACTTAAATAATTCCAATGATGTTGACTTGTGGAGAAATAATTTTGTTATGCTAATTAATGGGCTTATAAAATATTTTAAAGAGCAAGCTAAGCAAAAAATTGAAGAAACCAGGTTTTCTCCGCTTTACAGCGAACTCTTATTCGATTTGGGAAGCAATTTTTACCTGAACAATGAACTTCAGCTTTATCAGATAAGGTGGATTTTAGCAAGGGCAGATGTTATGCCGCTTAAATGTAAACATTTTAAAGATTCAGACACAAAATGTACATTGTGTGACAAAGATCAAGATGAGGACTTATACCATTTTTTAGTGGTGTGTCCAGTACTGAGTAGTCTACGTACTAAGTGGCTCGGCTCCTCTGCTCTTTCTAGTGTAGATGCCTTGGGTTTCATTAATGGTAAAAAGTGGCTAGCCTTAGGGAACTTCATTCATTCAGCCTTTGCCCTCAGATCAAAATTGATGAGCCACAGCTCTTAAGGTCTGGTAGGCATTGCCTCATTCATATCTTTTCATCACGGGCCAGTTGCTTAAATACTAATAATACTAATAAAATAATAATAAGGGCCTTTACCAATCTACATATACGTATGTATGCAATAATATGTATACGTTTAACTAATCCACTGTTATATACTGTTAAAATGTTTTAAGTTCTTTATTTCTTGTTTATATCCACGGGTGTGTTCTGTGTTTTATTCGTATAGATTGCATGCGTTCAGCGGTATTGAGCAGAAATAATTCAAACGAGTATAGTTTCTTTAAGTATTGATTTTATTATTATTTAATCATTTTTCTTTACATTTCTTTAAGAGTTTTCCTTAAGTATTGCAGACTGCACACTGACGGTCATGGACCATGTGTATTTGTCTCTATATTGTATACTTATTATGATATATTGTTCTTTTTGTGTATAAGTATATATATAAGTGTATATTTCTTATGAATTTTATACATTTAAAAATAATAATAAATAAAAAAAAAGTTTGATGTTTATGAGAATACGAGTATTGTATAGTATTTTGGAAAATAAAGGCTTTTGCTTCTTCTTCTACAAACTTAATATTTTGTTAGAATGCTACCAGAACCTGCAAATAGGCTTTTCATAAAATTTCTTCAACCGGAAGTGCGTGCCACTTTACTGAATGTTTTTTTTTTTTTCAGTTTTTGTGATTATCTCCAAAATAGCTCCAACATTTTTTCTTTAAACTTCGTATATTAGCTACACATACAAAGAACTACAACTTTTATTTGAAATATTTCTCTGAGAAAATTCATTTAAGGGCAATTATGGGGGAGGGGTGGGTTATGTTTTCCACCTAAAGTGCTACTTCAGTTTATTACACAATTCTATCATCTAGATAATTTTAATTAGAATTAAATATGTTGTTGAAATTCCGAGAGTGAAAAAAAAATTGGATGACCGGAAGTGCGTTTTTACTGAACAGTTTTTTTTCAGTTTTTCTACTATTTCCTCTAAAACGTCACCAACGATTTCCTTTAAAACCAAGTATGTGAACTACACATATAAAGAGCTACAACTTTTGTTTGAAACATTTCTCTGAGTAAAGTGATTTAAGGGGCTTTTGGGGGAGGGGTAGGATTATGATTTCCACTAAAGTGCTATCTTATGTCATTATACAATTCTACCATCTAAACAGAATTAATTAAAAATAAATAGATGCGCCGAAATTCAGAGTTTTAAGAAAATTTGAGAATCGAAAGTGCGTTTTTTACTGAACAGAGTTGTAAGAAAAAGTTGCGGACAAGATAAATAATAAATTAGATTTAAAAGAATAGGTACATATATTGAATAAAAAAACATTCTATTTGCTAGATACAAGACAAGGTGTGAATGAATACACAGCCGGACTGCGCATGCCCGAACCCAGAGTGTCCTTGCTGGCTCAACACAACTCTAACCAATTGGGCTGATACTATCTGAACACTAAAGAAAGCATACAATTTACGGGTATTGAAAAATAATTTGTTTAACCTATATATTATTACAATATCTACTAGCAGACAGTAATTTCATAATATTTTTATTTATTTATAATTTTGAGATAAACTGCCAGAAAAGATAAGATTACCTAATTTATTAAAAATCAATAAAAATTGTCTTGCTATACATAATATATTAATTAAATTAAGATATCAGCCATTTTTATTTATTTTTTTATTTTTTGAAGTAACTATGAGAAATATTGCTTTCGTGTAGTGTTTTTATCGATGTCTCGGAACACAGCAATAATAGTGAACCAACACTCACATTAACCGAAACAGTACGGCTTTACGGTGTTGGTGTAGTGATTATGAGCATGGCCGACGTAACTGGGAGGTCCCCAGTTCTAGTCCCAGTTATAACTACTAAATTTTGTATTCGTTTAAAAAATGTTAATAGTAAAGTAGGTGTTTCCGACCCCGTCCATGGCACCTAATTTGGTAGTTGGGGACGTTAAGGCCGCCAGAAAAATTTAGGCATATTACGTGACTTTACTTTATATACATTGAAGCCGTTTGAGTGTTTCAGAACCAGATTTTGGGTGGTAGAACCATAGATTGTACTAAAGTAGTACGTTAAAAACGCACCCGCAAAAATCAACTGTTACACTTTCGGTTGATGGATTCTGTCTTTCTGGAACCGCCCGTGTAACACCGGAGGTAATTATCAGGTATCACACCAGACGGACCCAATCTTGACTAATCTTCCCTAGAAGGTAATCTACTAACTCTGTAAGAATGCGCGAAAACAAAAATCTTCAACATTCTATCAGAAGGAAAACCTGTAATAGGAACCTTCAAAAGCATCTTGCGATGAATGGTAGAATGACCATATCGCTTACCCTTGGTTCTATGTTACTGGCGCACCTTTTGCTTTCCCGTATCTGCTTCGGTACCAGCACCTGTATGTTTATTGTTAGGAACTGGATGAGCAAAATCTGACATTTAAAGAAAATTTGCCATATTATTACGGTACACAAATTTACACACATAGATGCCTATCACTTTCATTTGTAGGGTTTTTTTTCTGGCTCTAGGGAAACCGCTACGTTAAGCTTGAGTCCAATGTATGGTTGGGCTACTTAAACAATATTAATACGGTGAGGCAGCATCTAAAACAAATCGGACAATAACCTTAAAGGGAAATAGCCTAAGCTCTTTCACAGACCTACTGTTCCAGATGAAAGGTCCTGAACATAATTTCCTCACAACCCAAGCAATCTGTCATACGATGGATGGATGTTTCCTCCTCTGTCTCACAGACTCTAAAAAAAATGGATTCGGCATGAAGTAGAAATGTCTCCTTAAACCAACAATATCCAGTAAAGGATCCAACCAGATGCCTTAGACAGGTCCCTGTGAAAGACACAGCAACATCTCACTAATAGCCCTGTCCGGAACTTGGACTGCCGACAGACATGTGTCTAGGCTCGGGGACCAATGAAAGGGAGTGAGGAGCCTAATTGGGCAAACCTATCCACCTCCTCGTTCCCCGAAAATCCCCGTATGACCTTGGTATCCAGACTAGTAGCATATCCTTCAGAGAAGAAAGCTCTTCCAGTCTTTTAGAGCATTCTAGCACTAACCTGGA
The DNA here is from genome assembly GCA_011037195.1 of Triatoma infestans. Taxonomy (NCBI): domain Eukaryota; kingdom Metazoa; phylum Arthropoda; class Insecta; order Hemiptera; family Reduviidae; genus Triatoma; species Triatoma infestans. The sequence continues at coordinate 14,723 of JAAEAF010005117.1, read as the reverse complement.
AGTGAAGATACATGAAGTCAGCCGCCTTCAGCTGATAAAAACACCCAAAGAATTTTATTAAATTTGTTATACTAATTATGAAAACAGACAGCCTATCCACTTTTGTTTTTAAGCTTTTTCCCAGAAAAAGTTCATTTAAAGACGTTTAACGGGGTGGACAGGGGAGAAACTACAAATTTGATAGATATTTCGTGTAAGTTCCACTAGGTGGATCTGACTTTAAAATTCGGTTTACTAAACTGAATAACCTTAACGTAATTGCAATTTTCACTAACACGGCTATAAAATGACTTTCTTTAAACTTTAAAGTTCTATTTTCGTTTATTACATAAATTCTATCATTAATATGCTAATTTAGAATAAAAAAAATTGTGGCTAAAAGTTCGCGAGTTTAAAGAAAAATAGGTTTGACTGGAAGTGCGTTTTTATTTGAACAATTTGCCAGGATTTTCTCCATAAAAAACACCATCCAGGGGCTTATGTTAAACTTAACTAGATAGATGTATCCACTTTGTGGGCAGAGAAAAATTCATTTAAGTTTAAAGTGAACTTATCAAAAAATAACTAAGTAAATTACAGTAAGAAAACATAGTGTAAGTATTGTATCACATATAATTTTTATTTTGTTTTTCATACTCTCGAGGTGGACCTAAGAATATTTGTGTAAAAAAAATTCAATTTTCAAAAATTTAATACAACTTAAATTTCAAAAATTAATTGAAATCATTAGAAAATAGAAGGCGTAACCTACAATTTCAACGACCTAATTTTAAATTTAATTTTAGTTTAAAAAAAAAACTAAGAAAACTTATTAAAAATATAAAAATAGTTTGGTAAATTAACTGTAAAAATATTAAAAAAAACTTGAATTGCATTTGTTGATAAAAACTAAAATTTGCCTTAAGTATATTGAGATTACAATAGGTGTGGCCATTATGGTTATAGGTTAAATTCTGTTCTAAATTCAAAACAAGGTAATTAAAAAAGAAAAGAAAAAAAAAACTTCAAATAATAATTAAAAGTTCCTTAATTAAATATGATAAAGAACTCAAAATAAAACTTTTAATTAAAAGTAAAGATAACTAAAGTTATAGAACAAGGGCTGTTCAATGATAAAATAATAAGCTACATGCCCTTAGCAGTGCATTACCTGAAATCTTATAAATTCAGGCTTGATTTTAAATAAAGATCTTTATTACAAAGTATTTTTTTTTTGTTTATAATACAAGTTAACTTGTTTAAAACTTAAATTTTTCAAAAAAAAAAAAGCTCGTAATAATGTGAGAAATATTTTATTGAGAATTTACAAATTCGTCGAGTGGAGCCTAATCCTGACCTAAATTGATATTTTTGCACATTTAAACTATTTTGAATTGTATAAAAAACTGGACAGAATTATATTTTAAATTCAAAAGTCAAGTTGTGTTCATCAGAAGAAAAAAAAAAATGGCATACATTTTTCACTTATTATTTTAAAGAAAAGAAAATGAATTTAATTAACTTTAGAATCTCAAAATTAATTTTTAAGGAATATATCAAAACTATGGAGGTTAGAAAAACATCTAAGGTTAGGATGGTTATAAAGAGTGAGTTGATTGGAAGTTTACTCCAATGGAGAAGAAAATAAAAAAAAAATTAAAAAAACACTAAAAATAAACTTGATTTAGAAAAAATATTTCTACTTTTAAACACTTTTCTGACAAACAAAAACACAAAATGAAATGCAATAAAGTTTTTTAATAAAAAAAAAAGTTATTGATAAAAATTACCTACCGCATCTGCAGACATTGCTGCTGAAGTTCCCTTATATTTTACTTGACTAGAACAGAATTATTTTTAAAATATGATTTTTTTTCCTGCCTGAAAATTTGTTTTAAAAAACAAACAAAAAAAAAAATGTTGTTAATTAAAAGTACACATTTAGGTGATTGTTTTATTTAAATTAACAGCAATTAAAAAAAAATTGGGGGGGCAATTTAAAACTTTTGCACAGAGCTCAGGACTATGTGATTGTTAAAGCCGAACTGTACATATTTTCTTGTCTGTGAAGTTTTGCAAGGAGTAAAGGAGAGATGTAGTGGGGATAGCGGGACACTTATTTAGTACAGCCAGTAGTGGGGGGTAGTGAGCAGCTTCCATGACGTCACACTGCGCCATGTCATCGATTTGATGTTCGTGTATGTTCGTTATTATTCGGGTTTTTGTTCGGCTTAAAGATATATTTTTTCTATTGTTTTAAAAAATGCATGGGTTCGATATACGCCCTAGTAAAAGGAGCTTTACACTAAAGGGCCCAATATTCCGTTAATTTAAAAAGTGTTTTTTGATTTTTTACTCCTCCGAATCGAAAAAAATGATTTTAACGAAAGATTTGTGTGTGTGTGTGTGTGTGTGTGTGTGTGTGTGTATCAACAGAAAAATATCAAAAAATCTCGAGTTAATTTTGTTTAGATGGTAGAATTGTATAATCAACTATGATAGCACTTTAGAGGCAAACGTAAACCCCTACCCCTCTCTCAAAAGCTCGCTTAAATGTGTTTCACCAGAGAAATGTTCCAAATAAAAGTTGTAGCTCTTTATACGTATGTGTAGTTAGGATTCCTAGTTTAAAAATAATCATTGGAGCCGTTTTAGAGAAAATAGCAGAAAATTGAAAATAAAAATTTTCAGTAAAAACGCACTTCCATTCATCAGATTTTCTTAAAACTCGGAATTTCAACAACATATTTAATTCTAATTAATATTATTTAGATGATAGAATTGTGTAATAAAACGGAAATACATTTTAAACAACCTAAACCCACCCTTGCCCCAAAAGTACTGTTAAATGAATTTTCCTAGAGAAATGTTTAAAATAAAAATTGTAGATCTTTGTATGTGTAGTTGATATAATATAAAGTTTAAAGAAAATCATTGGAGCTTAAGGCAAACCCGGGCCTAGTCAGTAAACATTACACTTGCCCACGGCTCGATAGACCACTTGATATATTGCTGAGCAACTCAAGGCTCAAAATTCGGTTCCCTGGTTTTGTTCTGGCCCTCTCTTGTGGGATGAAAAGCCAACAAAACGTTGGTCATTCAATTTCCTTAAGCTGTTCACTCAGAAATTTGAATACCTTGAACTTCTTGGAGGCGAGTTCTTGGATACTCAACATCAGGATGTTTGTTGTCAAAACAGTGTGATAACATAGATTTGGGAAATCAATAACAAGTAAATTTCCACCAAAAAACTTAATATAAGTCATATATCTGTTACTTGTTTCCATTTTTAAAAGGAAACAATATGTACAAGCCTTTTTAAATGTGAAAAACAACATGTGACAATTACCCAGTTATCGAAAAACCCGCCTCTTAACCTAGTTAGGTCCTAATAAAGCGCTTTAAAGAACCTAGTGTATATAAACTGAATTTGCTCTGTGCAAATCTATTTGACAAAAACATTCTGATGATAGATGAACGCCCTTAAACCAGACGATGATCCACGAAAAGAAGCAGGCTATTACGAAAAATATTTCTGATGTAGCACATGAAGTTAAAAGAAAATCGTTTAAAAAAAAATCGCAAAAATTGTGAGGGAATTAAAATCTTGTGTGAAACACTCACACGACATCTGAAAATGATTTCTTACACGCGTATTGGTGGTCGGTGGCGGGGCGGACAAGTGCCAACCTATCAATCGAGGCAGCTTGGCAGTGATTTCATTGTAAACAGCGCCAATAATATTGAACAAACACATTTACATTTTTACGAAAGTGCTATTTCAGTTTATTAGACAATTCTGTCATCTATATAATGTGAATTAGAATTAAATATGTTGTTGAAATGCCGAGTTTGAAAAAACGGATAACCGGAAGTGCGTTTACTTTACCACTTTACAAAATGATTTTGTTCGAGATTTTCTCAAAAGTGGCTCCGGCGATTTTCTTGAAACTTCGTGTATAAACTAAACATACAAGATCAACAACTTTTATTTAAAACATTTCTCTGGGAAAATTCATTTCAGGGCACTTTCAGGGGTGGGGTTGGGGTTATGTTTTTCTCTAAAGTGCTATCATAGTTGATTATATAATCCTACCGTCCAAACAAAATTAATTAGAAATAAATAGATTGCCAAAATTCCGAGTTTCAAGAAAATTAGTTAAGCGGAAGTGCGCTTTTACTGAACATTTTTTTCAGTATTGACGAATTTCATTAAATTTGGTACACAAAGTATAAAATTATAATTTTGAGAACTGGAGTAAGAGAATGTTTTGTGAGTGTTTCACACCGGATTTTTTTTTTAAATTTCATGTATATCTATACATTTAAAAACACCTATCACTTTTATTAGCAATATTTTACCCGGAAAAATTGATTTTGAGGGGGAGGGCAGTACCGTTATGCTGTCCTCTAATGATGTTGTGGAGACAGTGTAAGCAAAATTACATAATAGATATGTAACAATGCAATAAAAGATGCCTTATCGTAGTACTGAATCAACCCGGCTTTTGATAACACTGAGCCAAGTACTTAGCTGTAGTTTTTCTATTTGTCTATTTTATTATAAAGTAATTAGATGTTTTATGTAATTAATTATGAGTAATAAATGATAGTATTGAACCTTAAGTCTGATAAAACATGTTTACCATCCTATTAACCATTTACTATTCACGTAGTAGGCGCCAGCTTTGTAGGGGACTTAAAACCTAGGAAGACTTAGTGTCTCATAGAGGGTTTAACAGTCTACCTGGGGCACACACTTCAAGTGCAGCCCTCCATAAAGAACTCATTTCTAGTGTAAAAAAAATCTGGTGTGAAACACTCACAGAACTTTCTCTTACTCCAGTTCTCAAAATTAGAATTGACAAATTTTATAGTTTGAGCACCAAATTTAATGAAATTCGTAGAAAACTGAGTAAAACTGTTCTGTAAAAGGGCACTTCCTGTTCACTAATTTCTTGAAACTCGGAAATTTGGTCATCTATTTATTCCTAATTAATTTTGTTTGGACGATAGAATTGTATAATCAACTTTGATAGCACTTTAGAGATACAACACTTGGTGTTCTTTCCCACTAATGCAGACGTTAGTCTTCGAACCAATACTTGATATAAGTCTTGAATCAGGTTGCTGGGCAACCCGCAGAAGGACTCAGAGACCTATAAAGTTATCCTTCGAGCCTTCCCTCGCCAAGGCATCCACCCTTTCGTTGCCAAGGAAGCCTGCATGTCCCGACACCTATATGTCTAGATAGTATAGAAGTTTATAGAAGATCTTTGAAGCCATGTTCCCAAAAAAAATCACGAAAAACCGGAAAACTCACTTAGGAGTAAAAGAAATTAAAAGACTTTTATGTTTACCGTAAGAAAGTGAGTGGCCGATAAGCCAACAATTGCTAGACATCACATTGATGAACCTAACTGCCAACAACCACGGCAATAATGTATTTGTCTATTTTTATCTCCTTTTGGCCATAAAAGTGATTAACTTGGATTAAGAAATGAGGATATTTGAAATAAACAATTTTTACAAGTAAAATATAATGTACACAAAAATATTTCCTAAAGGAAAAGTACTGACAAAAACATGGATTTATCGATACCGGAAACTGCATCAATACGCCGGCTTTTACTTTGTCTAACTGCTGTAAGTATTACAATTCGTGTCAAATTTTCAATAGTGACTTTTACTTAAATACACGGTTTTGAAATCCCCTGACTACAAAAAAAAGAATGTTTTGGCTTTAGAAAATGGCCTGTGTGTGCATGTGAACAGCATAACACAAACACGGGAAATCGCACTAAGTTCAAACTTGATATTCAGTTTAGGTAGTACCATACGATCCGGGGACCAGTAAGTTGCCCAAAATGTCCTCAACCTGAACTTAACACATCACTGAATTTTTTTTTTTTTTTGTCGGTGTTTTTATGAAGAAAAACAAATCCGGTGTGAACCACACACACAACTTTCTCTTACTCCAGTTCCCAAAATTCTAATTGACAAATTTTAGAGTTAGTGTACCAAATTTAATGAAATTCGTCAATACTGAAAAAAATGTTCAGTAAAAGCGCACTTCCGCTTAACTAATTTTCTTGAAACTCGGAATTTTGGCCATCTATTTATTTCTAATTAATTTTGTTTGGACGGTAGGATTGTATAATCAACTATGATAGCACTTTAGAGAAAAACATAACCCCAACCCCACCCCTGAAAGTGCCCTGAAATGAATTTTCCCAGAGAAATGTTTTAAATAAAAGTTGTTGATCTTGTATGTTTAGTTTATACACGAAGTTTCAAGAAAATCGCCGGAGCCACTTTTGAGAAAATCTCGAACAAAATTATTTAGTAAAGTGGTAAAGTAAACGCACTTCCGGTTATCCGTTTTTTCAAACTCGGCATTTCAACAACATATTTAATTCTAATTCACATTATATAGATGACAGAATTGTCTAATAAACTGAAATAGCACTTTCGTAAAAATGTAAATGTGTTTGTTCAATATTATTGGCGCTGTTTACAATGAAATCACTGCCAAGCTGCCTCGATTGATAGGTTGGCACTTGTCCGCCCCGCCACCGACCACCAATACGCGTGTAAGAAATCATTTTCAGATGTCGTGTGAGTGTTTCACACAAGATTTTAATTCCCTCACAATTTTTGCGATTTTTTTTTAAACGATTTTCTTTTAACTTCATGTGCTACATCAGAAATATTTTTCGTAATAGCCTGCTTCTTTTCGTGGATCATCGTCTGGTTTAAGGGCGTTCATCTATCATCAGAATGTTTTTGTCAAATAGATTTGCACAGAGCAAATTCAGTTTATATACACTAGGTTCTTTAAAGCGCTTTATTAGGACCTAACTAGGTTAAGAGGCGGGTTTTTCGATAACTGGGTAATTGTCACATGTTGTTTTTCACATTTAAAAAGGCTTGTACATATTGTTTCCTTTTAAAAATGGAAACAAGTAACAGATATATGACTTATATTAAGTTTTTTGGTGGAAATTTACTTGTTATTGATTTCCCAAATCTATGTTATCACACTGTTTTGACAACAAACATCCTGATGTTGAGTATCCAAGAACTCGCCTCCAAGAAGTTCAAGGTATTCAAATTTCTGAGTGAACAGCTTAAGGAAATTGAATGACCAACGTTTTGTTGGCTTTTCATCCCACAAGAGGGCCAGAATAAACCAGGGAACATCGAATTTTGAGCCTTGAGTTTGCTCAGCAATATATCAAGTGGTCTATCGAGCAGTGGGCAAGTGTAATGTTTACTGACTAGACCCGGATTTACCTTAAGGGCTCTAGACGGCCGTGAACGAGTGTGGAGGCTTTCTGATGGTTTGGACAGGTATCAGTTAGAAAGGCGTACGGAGTTGAGTGATAGTTCGTGGAGTTTCCATGACTGTTGCTCGGTATTTGGTGGATATACTGCAAGAACATGTGGTCCTTTTCATGCCGAAGATAGGTGAGAAGTTAGTGCTGATGCACGATACTGCTTGTCCACATATAGCCCACATAGTGCAGGCCTTTCTTAATAACCTGACTTCCTGGGAAGACGGATAAGAGATCGGAGACTCCTTCCTGGGAGGCTTCAATAGTTAAAAAGGGCACTTCAAGACGAATGGGCTCTAATGTCACAAAAAGAAATTTCCCACTTGATTCAAAGCTGTGCCGAGACGCCTAGAAGCTGTGATAAAGCCAAGAGGCGATAACGCTCAGTATTAGCATCGCCCCACTAAAAAATAATGTAAATTTAAAAAAAACAAAAACAGGTAAATAAAATTTTCCAAATTCACTTGTTTTTTAATTAATTATTTTAAATTTCCTTTATAATCGTATTTATTTGTTTTATTTTGCAAAATCAGTTAGCCTATAAACGTTATGAACAGATAAAAATTATTTAAACAAATTGAAAACTATACTTAGAAATAGTAAATTTTTCAAGTGGCCGGAATTTTTTGCCGTTGAGTATATAAATAGGTGATGGTGCCACCTGTTGGAATGGTAATTGCAATCGTGTGATTACAACTTACTTGAGATCTTAATTAGAACCTAATTTTTGCTAGTGTTACATGAATGTAAATAATACATTGTTACAGACTGTAATAAGGCATATTTTTTGTTTTGTTTTTTGTTTTACGAGAAGGTTTTACGAGAAGGGAGGTTTAAGAACAGGAAATTACATATCACAATGGGAATAATGACCCGTCCTTGGGCCCGATTTGTGGATCTAAATTGCACTACTGCCTTCATAACTGGCGGATTGAGATGTTCACCACTAATTTCATAATAACTTTCTTATTTAATAGTTCAATTTATCACTTTTCTTAGCCCCTAATGTGCAAAAAAATGTTTTTTTAAATTATTTTATTTTTTGGTAGAAATTGTTGTATAAGTGTGTGTATGCGTCGTGTATGACAATAACTAAAAAAAAAAAAAAAAAATGGCAAATCCTATAAACCAGTAAAAACTTGGTATATTTCTTTTAGGTACAAAATAGGGTAGATCACACATGACAATCCGTTTTTTTTTGTTTTTTCAAAATCGGTCCACCTGAACTATTATTATCAGTTTAAATATTTTTTTTGCGAATTTCCAGAGGGTAGTTGGAGGGAAGTGACGTTTTAGACTCTCCTCTAAAGTGCAATTTCCAATATATTATATCCAAAATTATCTAACTCTGTATCATATTAATCGGTGTTTTTTTTTGCCTAATTATATTTAGGATTAAGTTTGTAATTAGGTAATACCGAGTTTAAATAAATAAATCAATTAGAACTATGTAAATTGTAGTAAGAGAAATTTTTGTGAGTGTTTCACACAAGATATTATTAATATTATAATTCTTACTATTTGAATCTCCCAACAGAATAGCTCCTGCTACTGTCTGAATCTCCCTAGGGAATAGCTCCTCCTACTGTCTGAATCTGCCTAGAGAATAGCTCCTCCTACTGTCTGAATCTGCCTAGAGAATAGCTCCTTCTACTGTCTGAATCTCTCGAGAGAATAGCTCCTCCTACTGTCTCAATCTCCCAAGAGAATAGCTTCTGCTAAGAGTGAATCTCTCTAGGGAATAGCTCCTGCTACTGAGTGAATCTCCCAAGAGAATAGCTCCTTCTACTGAGTAAATCTCACAGAATGAGTTTTGCTTGACCTCCAATACCCATCTAAAATAAATTTTTTCAGAAAAATATTTACATTCCAAGTTTAAAGAAAATCATTGTAACAGTTTTCGAGAAAATTCCCCCAAAAAATAACTCAAAAATCTATTCTCTAAAATCGCACTTCCGATTAACCGATTTTCTACAAATTTGGAATTTGGAATTCTTCTAATGTGGTAAAACCGTATATTATACTAAAGAGACACTTCAGAGGAAAGCATAAATGCTACTGTTCCCTCAGAACCCCCCCCAAATCAATTTTCCCTGGATAATGTTTTAAATAAAAGTGATAGGTATTTATGTATGTAGATGGAAACTGCGTCTTTTCAGTTTTTGAAATATTCTCATACACACACACACACACACACACAGACTAAAAAGAATTCTCTAAAAACATTTTTATCGTATTCAAGGGATCCCAAAACATGTATTTCCGGTGTAAACTCAATTGCGAATATTCCATCACCATCGCAATACTTCATTGTACCAGGAGTAGGAGAAAGTAAACAATTGATTTTTGAAGGGGAGGGGTCCTGTCAGTTGGTTTAATGTTTACATTTGCACAAGTTTTGTTGGTTTTTGACATAGAACATTGCACGATATAATGTATGCTCAGGTATACAAGTAAAATCCTCGGCACCAATTTTTTTGGCCAGCCTAATTAAACTTTTTAAAGTTGTACATTTTAAAGAAAATTTTCTTGATTAAATTAGAATAAGAGGAAGTCGTTTAAAAAACCAGATCTTTGGGTGTGGTGGGGAAGGAGTTGTACATTTTTTGTTTGGTAAGTACATTGGTATGGTTCAAGCATTATAACTGACCTAAGTAACGTGGAGCGGTGTAATCAATGATATTGATCTGTAAGTCTGGCGGGAATAAGCCGGGCGACAGACAGTTTGCCCGCCTGTCCATATACCTCGTGCAAACCTTGGCGCCTCATAACCTATTTTTTTTTCCATCATACACAATGCAGTTACCTCTGTTTTAGCTATAATACTAGACCTTTCTTTAATTCTTTAATTTTTAATTAAACACACAAATTTTTTTAGAATCGCCTTTTTATATAATTTAATTATATTTAAACTAAGAGGTTGCCTAGGACAACCGCACTAAAATCAATTTTCACGGGAAAATGTTACAAATAAAAGTGATAGGCATCTGTGCAGTTAGCACAGACTTAATTACAGACTTAACATTTCTACTGTAATCTCACCAATGTATTTTGGTTTTTGTTTGTGGTTTATTTTATAATTTTTTATGTTTATAACTCTTTATTTATTTTTGTTTTGTATTGTTCCTGAAGAAGACAAACAAAGTTTGTCGAAACGTCGAACGTGTTAATTATTATTAAAAAACAATTTAAAAAAAAGTTATATTTTTTTGGTTTATTGATTTTTACCCTGAATCGGTCGTGAAGCCAATTAATTCTTGTTTTCATATTATAACTAACGGCCAACAAAAAAATCTCCTGATAATTATAGAAGAAAGTTTAACGCTACTGTTTCCTTAGAACCCCCTCCCTCCCCAAAATCAGTTATCCCGGAAAAATGTTTCAAATAAAAGTGATAGGCATTCATGTGTGTAGATAGTGAAGGAAGTTTCAAGAAAATCATTAGAACCGTTTTCTAGAAAATCGCAAAAAAAAACGAAAAATTCTCTCTGGAAGTTTAAACTTTTGATATATCGCTTACATATCATTAATATCACATAAATGCTTATCACTTTTTGGGGGGGAGGGAGGTATTAGTAACTTTACAAAAATTGAGTCTAACTCGGAAATATATGTGTTTGAGGTACTCATAAGTATGAAAAAAAAAAGTTTTAGATGCTGCCCCACCGTATTAATTTTGTTTAAGTAGCCCAACCAACATTGGACTGAAGCTTAACGTACCGGTTTCCCTAAAGCCAGAAAAAAACCTACAAATAAAAGTGATAGGCATCTATGTGTGTAAATTAGTGTACCGTAATAATATGGCAAATTTTCTTTAAATGTCAGATTTTGCTTATCCAGTTCGTAACAATAAACATACAGGTGCTGGTACCGAAGCAGGTACGGGAAAGCAAAAGGTGCGCCAGGAACATAGAACCAAGGGTAAGCGATATGGTCATTCTACCATTCATCGCAAGATGCTTTTGAAGGTTCCTATTACAGGTTTTCCTTCTGATAGAATGTTGAAGATTTTTGTTTTCGAGCATTCTTACAGAGTTAGATTACCTTCTAGGGAAGATTAGTCAAGATTGGGTCCGTCTGGTGTGATACCTGATAATTACCTCCGATGTTACACGGGCGGTTCCAGAATGTATATTAGGGTTTGGAGCTGCGGTCTATACCGGAGTATCTCTCGGTGGATGGACCACAGACTTCCAGACTGAGGTTCATGCTATTCTTTGTTGTATCTTGAATGAGAGGGTACGTAACACTAACTTAAAAGGGGTTTGTATCTGCTCGGACAGCCAAGCTGCGTTGAAGGCGCTGAGTTCATGTGTCTTCACTTCCACGTTGGTGTTAGAATGTTCTAAAAGACTAGAAGAGCTTTCTTCTCTGAAAGATGTGCTTCTAGTCTGGATACCAGGTCACATGGGAATTTTTGGGAATCAGGAGATTGATAGGTTTGCCAAATTAGGCGCCTCTCTCTCTTTCATTGGTCCCGAGCCTGCTGTTGGCGTGTCTTCAGGAACATGTCTGTCAGGCTTCCAATCATGAACAGCTTCACAGCATTCATCCTTATGGATGAGCTCAGTTGGTTGTTGGCAGTCCAAAATGCTTATCGGGGTCCGGACAGGGCTATTAGTGAGACGTTGCTGTGTGTTTCACGGAACTCTCTTTCAGGCATCTGGTTGGACCCCTTGTGGACATTGTGGTTTAAGGAGGCATCTCTACGTAATGGGGCTCATGCCGGATCCATTTTGTAGAGTCTGTGAGATAGAGCAGGATACACCCATCCATCTTATGACTGATTGTCTGGGTTGTGAGGAGATTAGGGTCAGGACCTTTGGTCGGAGCAGGATGTCTGTGGAAGAGCTTAGGCTATTTCCGCTTAAGCGATTGTCCGATTTGTTCGGACTGCGGGGAATCTTAGATGGATTAGACCCGGGTCTGGATATTTGTTCTAGACCCGGTTTGTTGTTGCCTCTCTTGGGGTAGCTATATGGGACCAGTGAGGCTTTGGATAGCGTAGGGTTCGGTCCCTCCCCGAGACAATAATATAACATAGACCAACCCCCCCCCATGCATTTGAAGTTTAAAGCAGCAAATTGAGCTAAAATTATGCCTCTAAAGTACGTCAATATTAGGCGGTCAAACCATACATTGTACTGACGTGATATTATTCCCCCTAGAAACCCTCCAGACAAAATTTAAAAAAACCTATTCAGTAAAGTGGCACATCAAGTTGATTGGATTTTTACCAAGTACCTGCAATTTTTTTCTTACTTTCATCAGTTTAGAAATCCATTAAACCGGATGTGCGACTTTTTGGTGATGGGATGCGGGGACAGAATTGTTTAGTTCTGAGGTTTTCTTGGGGTTTTGGTGGATGGGGGATTTTGGGGGGGCGGCTCCGAAGATTTTGTTTTTTAAATTTCGTGTACTATCTACAACAACCTCCCACTTTTATTTGTAACATTTCCCCTAGGAAAAATGATTTTTTTTTTAGGTAGTCCTGGGGGAACAGTAGCGTAATACATCATGGTCTATCGAGCAGTGGGCAAGTATAATGTTTTCTGGTGAGTCCTGATTTCCTTTAAGGGCTCCAGACGGCCATAGACGAGTGTAGAGGATAAGTGGTAAGAGATTTGTACAATGCGATTTCGTTCTCACTAGTCCTTTCCAACGAGGCTCTCTGATATTTTGGGGCAGGTAGCAGTTTACAAAGACGTACGGAGTTAAGTGATCGTTCGAGGAGGTTCCATGACTGCTGCTCGATATTTGGCATATATACTGCAGGCACATGTGGTCCCTGTCATTCCTGGAGATACGTGAGGAGTTTGTGCTAATGCATGATAACGCTTGTCAACATACAGCCCACCCATAATGCAGCCCTTTCTTAATAACCATAATATTGAGTTCCTAAACTGGCCTGCCCGTTCTCCTGACTTAAATCTCTTAGAGCATTTGTGTGATATGCTTCAAAGACTGATAAGAGACCGGAAAGTACTTCCTGGGACGCTTCAGGCGCTAGAAAGGACACTTCAAGACAAAATGGGCTATAATCTGACAAAACGGAATTTCCCACTTGATTCAGAGCTGTGCCGAGACGCCTAGAAGCTCTAATAAAGCCAAGAGGAGGTAATACTCGGTACTAGCACCATCCCACTAAAAAATAATGTAAAAAATTAAAAAAATAGAAAAACAATGGTAATAAAATTTTTTTCCAGATTCATTTTTTTTTTTAATTAATTTTTTTAAATTTCCTATATAATCTTTTTTTATTTGTTTATTTTGGAAAATCAGTTAACCTACAAACGTTATGAATGATAAAAATTAAGCATTGCTACGTCGCACAAGTCCGCTCGGGTGTACAACTTAAAAACATTGCAATTTTAAAGAAAATTTTTTAAAATTAAATTGTTAATTGGAATGTGAGAAGTTGTGTGGTGTTTCACAACCATGTTTTTTTTTTTTTTTTTTGGTCCCACTGCCTGCAAATTTGTTAATTAGTTTCATTTAAACAGGAAATCGAACAATAGCTAATATATTTGCCAATAGTGTTAAATCTTTAGTGTTAAATTTGGACGTCTTTAATTATCACTTTTAATTAACACATCGTATTTAATTAACATCAACTATATAATTGAAAATTAAATGTAATTGATTCTAGAAATATTTTGCCATATTACGTGTAAATGGGAGAAATTTAAAAGCCTCTCAAAATTCTAACAATTTTTTTTTACTCTTGTAATTAAAAAATTCCCATCAAATTTGCAAATCGTAGCAATGCTGTTAATGTATAATTAACGAGTTAATGTATAATAATCCGTTTCATACACCAATAAGTTTTAATTTTCATGATTAATACAATCACAACATCAGCAAACCTTTTAAATACAGTCAAGTTATACATTTTATATTGGTTAATTTTCAATTTTTATTTCCCTATGTCTCAAAAAAATACATCAAACAATTCAGAGATATCACTGTTTATTAAACATTAAAAATAAACCTCCCAATTTGTACATGTCAACAGGGTTGTTTTTACGAAGGTAAGTAAATAAAATGGAACAAGTTCATCTTTTTTTAATTTTTTTTTAATGTTGTAAATTGGATTTTGAGGTTCGGTCATACAGCGGTCGTAACGAACACCAAAAACATTTTTTTAATATCAATATAATTTTTATATTTTGTTATACGTTTTCCACAAAATCATTGAATGGACGATAAATCTTTTTAAAATTAAACCTCATCATACCTGAAATTAGTACATCATAAAAATAAAAATAATGTCATATGGTACGAAATATGACCACTAGGGTTGCCACCCTGCAAAACATGTCATATGTTATTCATTTGTCAATTTATTTAAGGAATATCGTAAAAATTTTTAAATTATTTTTATTATGAAAAAATGAAAAAATAATA
>JAAEAF010005116.1:0-54441 GCA_011037195.1 Triatoma infestans | reverse complement strand
ACAATACTTCCTCTTACTAGGAGTAAGAGAAAGTAAAAAGAAAGATAATTTTTTCAAAAATTAAAATTTGCACACAAAGGACTGAAGTTCCCATGTGGAGGTTACCGGTTTAAGTCCAGCTGTGCTGCCCTTAGATTTTTCTCTTCCTCGGAACCACTACAACTCAATGACCGGTGATGGTCAATGTTGTCTGTAACGAGAGAACACTGTCTGTTGGCCGGCGTGCCCTGAGCGCCAATGAGTATGCAGGGTGTCCCCAAGGTATATGGATAACGAGTTTTTCTCGGAAACCAATATAGCTAGAAAAAAAACTAAAAAATACGTGTCCCCCATAGTTTTTTGTTAGAAAACCAAATTTAATTTGCAAATTTGTTTTGGTACTTTGAGAAGCGAGATACAGGCACCAACTTAATTTTTTCAAATAGGGAGGTGTGGTTTTTATTTAAGAAATAGATTCCTCTATTTTTTTTGTAAGAAAAATTTACTTTAACGGTTTTTTTTTCTGTGAGTGATATTTTACAAGTTATGAATGAAAACATGATTCTTATAAGAAATTTCTAAATGATATTATAACGGTTTTTTGATTGAATAAGAAGAAAAGTACTATTTTATTATAAATTTTTACTCCTCATTAATTACAGATCTTGCTCGAACTGGCCCTCACTTTTAGAGATGCATACACATGCTTTTTCCTGCCAATTGTACCTTACGACCAAAGAAATACATCTCTAATGGTGGAAAATACACCTCCCCATTTGAAAAAATGAAATTGGTGCCTGTATCTCGCTTCTCGAAGCACCAAAACAAATTTGCAAATTAAATTTGGTTTTCTAACAAAAAAAACTACGGGGACACGTATTTTTTAGTTTTTTTTTCTAGCTATCTTATTTTCCGAGAAAAAGTCGTTATCCATATGCCTTGGAACACCCTATATATGTTAACGCGCCTTAAATTAAATTTTTAAAAAAAATTAACAATTTAATTAACAATTTCTTTTTTAAATTGCAGCGTTTACAAATGTTTAGTTTAGCTGGCCATAAAATTAGTGGTAGAGGTAAAACTTGTATAGCTCAGCGGACTTCTGCGGTGCGCCCTCTGCTAAAAACTAATAAAGCTAGTGCAGTTTAAATTTAAACCTAACTAAAGATCCTAACTGAATCAAATAATAAAGTTTTATCTATGCAGTGAGCATTACAAGTTTATAGATAGATATAAGTCCAAAAAAGCTCAAAAACCTATACTGTAATGTTGCACTTTAGATTAAAACGATTTTCACCAAATTTGGGGATTTTATCAATGCTTTTAATGTATTATTACTATAATGTATTATTATTTTTACAAATTTTATATTTTTAGGTTGTTTTATTACAGAAAATACCAATTTTTAGTCTACTTTTTGTTTTATTTTTTTATCCTTTTATAGTTTTCCGGCTTTAAAATTAAAATTAAGTCTAGAATCAGGACAACTTCAAAATGCTCTACAATATTAGGAAGATCTAGTTTCATTCTTTAAATTAGATTAAGATCCTATGATGTTTTTTAGAGGATTGCATTTTTTGTGAGCAATTTATGTTGTTTCTATTTTTCCTGATTTGTATTAAAACCTTTGTACAGATCCTGAAGAAGGCAATAAATTTGCCGAAACGTCGGTAGAAATTTAAAAAGATTCTTTTGTATGACCAACCCTCAACATCCAATTTACAACATTGAATACAGCGGTCGTAACAAACATCAAAACAATTTTAAATCTATTTTCACAGATTCCTCACAAGACGTCAAAAGATAATTATCCTGGAAAAGTTGTTCAAATGAAAGTTATAAGTATTTACATGCATAGATTAGATTAGATTGTTCTAGGGGATATTGCAACCTGAAAGCATCCCTAGAACCTTCTCTGCTGGACACTGCTGGACTCGAACGAACCCGTGATTTAAAGAAACTAAAAACATATATATAAAACACATATTAAAACATATATTAACATATTAAAGAAACATATAGTAAGAGTACTCATTTATAACTTGTAAATTGTTATAGGATTTCACACCAGATATTTCCTCTGTTTTTTTTAATTTATTTTGAGACATTGGGTTCACTCATTATTGCTCGGTTACTATCACAGTTCGTGCAATGTGACAGTGCAGAAAATTAAATTATTTTTTTTATAAATTATATTGTTTGATAACTCGAATGAATGCAAAGTTCTTTAAGGCTGGGTTGTACTACTTCAAGTGTCGAGGTCACAATTAACATTTTGAGCACTTTACCCACTGTTTTCCATTGAGTAGCTACTTCTTGCGTGAGGTTCCAGCATCTTCAGCACTTTTCTTGGTACATCGTTACACATTAGAAGTGCTGGGCACTGAAAAGTATAAAGAAGCCTTGTTATGGCATACAAGATCCGGCATGATATCTTATCGGGTCAGTATAGTACGGTCTCAGTAAATTTTATGCTGGTGAGATTCTCTATTACTAAAAAAGGAATGTAATGGCTACACTGGCTACGGTAGTGTGGACATTTTTCACAAGTTGGTTGCTAAAGAGTTACGCTGGTAGCATGATTAGGATGCTTGTATTTTGAGAGGCAATGCTTTCTACAGTTCCACAGCTTTCAAACAGTTCTAGTAGTTTTTAATTTTTCTTGTAGTTATGCCAGAGATAGAGGTTTTCAAAACTAAGTCTATATAATCATCGGGACGACTCTACAATATTAGAAAGATTAGGAATCTAAATTAGATTAGATCCTGTGATAGTTGGCTTGCAAGCTTACGCCAACGCAAACCCCTATAAGGGGTCTATTTGGCATCCAAATTAGCATATCCTCTCCAGTGCTGTCTGTTTCATTAGATCTAGAAGTCTTGGGGAGAGTCTGCTGGATGAAGCTTGAAAAAGTCAGTTTTTCTTCCCCAAAGATAACGTACATACACTGCTATTTTCTCTTCTTTCCAACAAAACTTACACAGGTTATCTCCTGTTCTGCCTTAAGGGCGTTGCACGTATTTCTTAAATCTACAGTAGCTACTGAGAAAACCTACAATCATTTGAATGGCCGCACGGCCTTATTGGAGTAATACTATCGTTAGCTTGGATTAAATACGATTATTAAACTTTTCCGACTGCTTCTAAACTTAGGTTTCCACCCACAATGCCTGTTGTCCTAGAACCAGTTTGTTCTTTGTGGTAATTATATTTATGGTCAAGCAGGGCTTAGGGATGCGCAAAGTTCTATGAATCTATGAATATTTGTAAATACATTCAGTAGGAAAAGCAATAATAAATGGAACAGTCATTTGTACAACAAAAAAAAAAAAAATTTTTAGACATAATTATAATTTTAAATATAATTTTTCGAAGTTAATATTATTTTATAATTTCCTCGACGTTTCAGGGGTCTGGTTACGCCGAGGAAATTATAAAAGGAAAAATATAAAAAAAAAAAAGAAGCTAAAAATTGGTATTTTATGTAGAAAAACAACCTAAAACTAAAATTTATAAAGAGAATAATAGCTTACAACTTAATCAATATTAATCAAAATAATGTATTATATAACCATACATTGAATAGAAGTGGTACTTTAAAGAAAAGAATAATACTATTATTCCCCTTGGATCCTCCTCCTCCACCAGAAAATACAATCTGCCTGTAAAAAATATTCCAAATAAAAGTGATAGGTATTTTTTTGCATGTAAGTAGTGGGGGAAATTTTAATTTTTATAATTACGACCATCACAGCTTTTTAAAAATATATTTCGCAAAAAACATATTTTTCTTTTAAAACTGTTTAGCCAAAAATAAATGTGAAAAAAACACTTTAGTTTTCGGGTTGAGATCGCGTCAATAGTTTGCTACAAACTTGAAAGCCAATAAGGCAATGAACCTTGGTAGAGAATGGGCGTGGCTTCCCTTCCATCTATGCGAAACGCATTTTTTTTTTTAAACAAACCACTGCCGCGATCTCAATCCGGAAACTCAAAAATGTTTTCCATAAAAATGGCAGCGGAATCCTAAAAGATCAAAAAATGAAGTTTTCATAAACAATTAAGCCACCGCCGATTCTGAGTGTATGGCATTGTAAATTAGTTATATAAAATTATAAAAATACATATCTGTAAAAAACTATGATATAAAATATCCATCTGCAGCTATACTTTAAAATGTATTAAAGTGGGCGAAGTGAAAATTTCTCTTCAAGGAGCAAGTCAAAAAAATATATACCTACATATGTAAAAGTGTACTTCACATATGAAGTAATAAATTGAAGAGGAAGATTATTCTATTTTCCAATACCTATATCAATTTTCACGCGCTGTTTCTCTCTGAATAAAATATTGTAATATTTTTTCCCCATCATCATGTTATATCTGAATAAATGTATAGGTATGCTCATTTTTATTTACTTGATAACAATAAATATATCAACTTCGATTTTTTTTTTTTTTTTTATTACAAATGACTGTTCCATTTATTATTGCTTTTCCTCCTCAATGTATTTACAAATATTCAGTGATTTTAGATATTAACGAATCTAAGGAGGGTCAAACCTTGCGCATCCCTAAGCCCCGCTTGACCATAAATATAATTACCACAAAGAACAAACTGGTTCTAGGACAACAGGCATTGTGGGTGGAAACCTAAGTTTAGAGGCAGTCGGAAAAGTATAGTAATCGTATTTAATCCAAGCTAACGATAGTATTACTCCAATAAGGCCGTGCGGTCATTCAAATGATTGTTGGTTTTCTCATGGCTACTGTATACTTAAAAAAGTACGTGAAACACATAAACCAGACAGGAGATAACCTGTGTAAGTTTTGTTGGGAAGAAGAGAAAATAGCAGTGTATGCACTTTCTCTTTGGGAAAGAAAAACTGACGTTTTCAAGTTTCATCCAGCAGATTCTCCCCAGACTTCTAGATCTAATGAAACAGACAGTACTGAAGAGGATACTCTAATTTGGATGCCAAATAGACCCCTTATGGGGATCGCGTTGGCGTAGGCTTACAAGCCAACTATCACAGCATCTAATCTAATTTAAATTCCTAATCTTTCTAATATTGTAGAGCGTGTCGAAGTCGTCTCGATGATTATATAGACTTAGTTTTGAAAACCTCTATCTCTGATTACTGCAAAAAAAAAAATTAAAAGCTGCTAGAACTGTTTGAAGCGGAACTGCAGAAAGCATTGCTTCTTAAAATACAAGCATCCTAATTATTATTATTATTATAATTTTTATTTTACCTAAATAAATTACATAACAAGTAACATAAGGTACGTCCAAACTATACATATACGTTTGCTAGTTCAAATAGTTATTGCCTTTATGTTTGCACTTTGTTCGCACTAAAAAAAAAAACCAATATCCAACACAGTATTTAGTCTATCGTGAAGTGCCCCCCCCCCACCACCCACTTCTCTTCAAGAAACTCATTTATTTTATAAAAACTGTTTTCCTTAAAGAAATGTTTTAAAGTTTTCTTAAATGGTTCAATCTTCAGACCCATTATTTCCCTCGGCAGTTTGTTAAATAATCTTACACTCATCGCATTTGGAGCTAACTCCGACTTCGCCAATCTTCTCACTGGTAAGTGTAGATTATTTTTATTTCTGATATTGTAAGAGTGTTTATCTCCTCTACATTCCATATTTTTCTTTCCTTTTAGATTAACCAGACACTTAAAAATATACAATATGGTCAGTGTCATTATTTTGTGAGTCTGGAACAATTTTCTACAACTGTCTCTTGGTTGTTTACTATAAATGATCCTAATTGCTTTCTTTTGCAGTCTAAATGTGGTTAAAGCGTCAGCCGTTCCTCCCCATAGTATAATCCCATAGGATAGTTTGGAGTGGAATAAACCAAAGTACGCAGTTCTTAACGTCTTTTAAAGCCGGTAATTCGTCTTTTAGACTTTGCAACAGGTAGATAACTGTCGATATTTTACTATTTAATTCACTAATATGATTTTTCCATGATATACATGAGTCAGATAAAGCAGAGTACTTATAGTAATCATGCTATCAGCGCAATTCTTTAGCAACCAACTTGTGAAAAATGTCCACACTACCGTAGCCAGTGTAGGATTACCATTACACTCCTTTTTTAGTAATAGAGAATCTCACCGGCATAAAATTTACTGTGGCCGTACTATATTGACCCGATAAGATAATATGACACATCATGCCGGATCTTGTATGCCATAACAAGGCTTCTTTACACTTTTCAGTGCCCGGCACTTCTAATGTGTAACCATGTACCAAGAAAAGTGCTGAAGATGCTGGAACCTCAGGCAAGAAGTAGCTACTCAATGGAAAACAGTGGGTAAAGTGCTCAAAATGTCAATTGTGACCTCGACACTTGGAGTAGTACAACCCAGCCTTGAAAGAAATTTGCATTCATTCGAGTTATCAAACACTACAATTTATAAAAAAATAATTTAATTTTCTGCACTGTCACATTGCACAAACTGTGATAGTAACCGAGCAATAATGAGTGAACCCAATGTCTCAAAATAAAATAAAAAAATCAGAGGAAAGATCTGGTGTGAAATCCTATAACGATTTACAAGTTATAAATGAGTACTCTTACTATATGTTTCTTTAATATATTAATATGTGTTTTAATATGTGTTATATATATATGTTTTTAGTTTCTTTAATATTATATAAATGGGAGAATGTAGACATAATAAACCCGAGGAAAACTTTTTGAGGAACTTTCCTTAAATGAAAACTCCTTAAATGAACTTTCTTGGGAAAAATTTTAAATCAGAGTGATAGGTTTCTATATTTATAGTTAGTGTAACAAATTTCTCTTTCTCCGGAGCCTTCTCAGTGCACTGCCGGCCTCAAAGCAGTGTTCTCTAGCTACAGACAATACTGCTCATCACCGGACAGTGAGCTGTAGAGGCTTCTAGGAAGGGAAAATCTAAGGGCAGCATGCTGGATTCGAACCTGGAGACCTCCGTGTTGCCAATCCAGCGCGCTATCACTGAGCTAATCCCTTCCTTCTCCTTGGCTTACGTCAATTAACTACGGACGGAGACCCTAGTATTTATCAAAGAAAAAACGGTTAGTAAAGACGCACTTCCGGTCATACGAGTTTTTTTCAAACACAGAATTTTGGATCAGAGATATTTTCCTTGATAGCCGGCTTCATTTTGTGGTCATCGACCAGTTTCCAGCGTTCGCCCATTATCAGAATGTCTTGATAAAACAATGTGATAACATAGACTTGCAAAGAGCAAAAGCATTTTTTGTACAGTCTACGTAGCACGCTAAATCGGAAAGTATCTCTGATGCTTTCCGATTCTGCTGACCCAATCACAACAAAGAATTTTAAGCAACATATTTCATTCTAATTAATATTATTTAGATGAAGAAATCGTATAATTAACTAAATTAGCACTTTAGAGAAAAAACATAACCCCACACCTCGCTCAAAAGCCGCCTTAAATGAATTTTCCCACAGAAATGTTTTAAATAAAAGTTATAGCTCTTAATGTGTATAGTTGTTATACTAAGTATAAAGAAAATCGTTGAGACTATTTTCGAGAAAAATCACACAAAAAAAAACCTGAGCAAAACCACTCAAATGACTTACTGTCGGATCCCATGATGATTCCTAAACGGAATGTCAAGGTAACAACATTCTGCAAGTTTTTTGTTTTTAAGCTATAGTGTTCACATTCACATACACACAAACACAGACATACCACTTTCTAGAAACCATTTTTCTCGGACTCAGGGGACCTCAAAACATGTTGTATTACTGGTGAAAATTTGACACGATTAGAATACTTCCCTTTACTAACAAGAGAAAGCAATAAAAAAAAGTGTTGAGAAACCATCCTGGTAGTTAAAGGCCAGTGGAGGGAAACCGCGGATGCTTATCAATAAAGTAATGGAATAAACTTTGTATATATATATATGTGTGTGTGTGTGTGTGAGTGTGTGTGTGTATGTGTGAGAGTGAGAACAAAATATCTCAAAAAAAAATGGAAAATTGGAGGAAGCTCAAACTGGATCTTAACGTGATACGCACTGCATCTAAAACTAGATAGGCAGAATCCGGATGCCAGAAATATAAAAATATATTTAATTTGAAATTATCAAATTATGAACAAAATGTAACAATTCGCTTGCAAAGGGACTATTCAGGTAGAAGACTGCCATTGTCTTTTAGAACTCGGAACTCATTTTTCATAGAACTCGGTTAGCATTGCCTACCCCATCTTCTCACCGGGGAAGATTTGAACCAACAAATTAGAAGGCAGTCAAGACAGTCAGAAACAGACACTCTATCAGGACACTTGTTATTTAGCTCTCTGTGACAGTTCCACAATATATTAATAAGTTTATACTTTCTTAGCAAATAACTTGTAGTTATTATTTTAATAGAATATATTTATTGTTAGCAGTGGTGACTACTTTCTTATTACTAATACTTCTCCCTCTTAAAACTTACATACGCAAAAGCCCTTTGCAAATCCGCTCGTGCTACACAAGCTACCACTATACTACAATACATCCCACAAAATTACATTTCACCATCAATCGAAAACGCGACTTTACTGAATGTCTTTTTTTTCCCCAATTTTTCAAGATTTTCGATAAAGTTGTATACATCAATAGAAGGGATTAACTCAAAGCTAGCGTGTTGAACTCAGAGTATTTTGTCTGAGATCACGAGTTCGTTCGAGTCCAGCAGTTTCCAGCAGAGAAGGTTCTAGGGATGCTTTCAGGTTGCAATACAATATCCCCTATAACAATCTAATCTAATCTATGCGTATAAATACCTATAACTTTCATTTGAACAACTTTTCCAGGATAATTATCTTTTGACGTCTTAAGAGGAATCTGTGAAAATAAATTTAAAATGTTTTGGTGTTCGTTACGACCGCTGTATTCAATGTTGTAAATTGGATGTTGAGGGTCGGTCATACAAAAGAACTCTTTTTAAATTTCTAGCGACGTTTCGGCAAATTTATTTCCTTCTTCAGGATCTGTACAAAGGTTTTTAATACAAATTAGAAAAAATAAAAACAACATAAATTGTTCACAAAAAATGCAATCCTCTAAAAAAACTCTTTTCTAAACTAAAAGACCCCACACCCACAACTTTATTATCAGATATAATTTATAAAATAAATTGTTTACAATGCCCAGCTACATACATAGGACAAACATGTCAATATTTAAAAAATAGACTGTAACAACATAAATACGACTGTAAAACTAAAAAAAAACCGACTGACATGACTACAGCACTAACGAAACACTGCATGCATTACAATCATGAATTTGACATGGAAATCACTAAAATTCTCTCCATCAACAATAATAATAAAAAAAGAAATATATTGGAAATGATTCATATTAAAAAAGATAAATTATCTATCAATTTTAGAACAGACACCAAAAAAACTATCCCTTAGTTATAACAATCTCCTGGAATTTCCAAAACAACATACAGACTAAGTCACGGTTTCCAATCCGCTCTCCTAGCCATTTATAAACCTTGACCCATCCAATGTCCGTAACACTTGGTGATGGTAAGTTACATGTTAGTCTAGGGTTTGTAAGTAATTCTAACTGAAAATTTTTGTAAGTACATTTCCTAAGTTGTTTCCATACTTTACTCTTGTAACGGCAAGAGAGAGAACACAAGGCCGACCGAGAGAAAACAGACTCTCTCTCGTACTCTCTGAATTAAGCAGGCTAGAGTGGGGAGAACCTGTATATAAGCCAGTGAGAGATCTAGACATCTATCTATCAGATTCAATCATTCAGCAGCACGCTCAAATTTTTCACACATGAAAAATTTCTTCAGGAGAGGGGATGATGTAACGGCAAGTGAGAGAACAAAGCCCGAGCGAGAGAAAACAGACTCTCTCTCGTGCTCTCTGACTTAAGCAGGCTAGAGTGGGGAGAACCTGTGTATAAGCCAGTGAGAGATCTAGACATCTATCAGATTCAATCATTCACAGCATCGTGTCATATCTCTACTCCCACCATTTTATCTATCACAAACATTACAAGTCCAGTGCAGTTTGTGTAAGCATATATTATAATAGTGTCTTTATATTTCGTCTAATTAATCAATCCCAATTTCTATCCTCATCAACTCCATTATACTCTAATATGCAATCAATTACATATACTCAATTATGCCTCATATATGCAAGAGGTGGTGAATAAATACAGGTATTTAGGGATACTTCTCACACCTCGTCTCTGTTTTAAGAATCATATTAAGGAGAGGATGGTTTCAGCTAAGGTTGCTGTTAATAGCGTTTGGTCCGGCGTGATCTCTCAAAATGTGGTTCCCTCTTCCAAAAACTTCTTATTCTTTAATTCAGTGTCTAGGTCTATTGCCTGTTGTGCAGCTCAGATATGGGGCTATCAACGCTATGAGGTGTTAGAACAGTTGATAAGATTTCTTATTAAAAAACTGTATTCACTGCCTAATATTACCCCCAATTATATGCTCTATGTGGAGACGGGTGTGGATTTACTGTTGTTGTTTACTTTAAGGATGCATTTCAATTACTGTCTGAAGGTGTTGAACCTGCCTCAATCTAGACTCCCCAGAATTTTGGCGTTGGCGAAGTAATCAAACAGAACGCGTATTGGTTTGGTAGTTGGATAAGGTTGGCGGAGAAATATGACTGTGTGTTTAGCCCCTCTATTAATGACTGGGAGTGTTGGAGAGATCAGCTGGCAGCGCTGATAATCAGGATTAGAACGGTTCATCGGGAAGAAGTTATTGCGTCGGCTAGGGCATCCGTTAGATTTTCACATTATGGACAGTTGGATTTGAATGAAAAGCTATTTTCCTTTGAACGGCACGATGATAATATGACATACACGCTTCAGCATTTGCGATGGCTTTTTAAGCTAAGAGGTGAACTTTTATACCTGAATCACACTCCTTGGCTGGAGAGGGATATCCAGACGTGTTCTTTATGCAATTTAAAGGCTAGAGAAGATATCGTTCACTTTCTTGCAGTCTGCCCTATACTGACGGAATTCCGATTGCGTTACTTGGGTGTCCGTACCCTCGCTGTGAGTTCACTGAGAGATTATTTAAATGCTCTGGACTGTCATGGTCTTATAAATTTCGCCAGGTCTGCTTGGCGCTACCGTTTTCAGTTGGTGCAGGAATTTAATTTTTGATTGTTGTTAATTTTCATCATGTAACTTAATTTGGTATTATTATAATTTATTTATGTATCATAAGTTTTTTGTTTTTATACTATTCTTTGGATTATGTAATATTGATAAAAGTTTATTTTTCCATTTAATTAACGGCAATAATTCCTTAAATTAAATTAGTAATTTATTTACTTGGCATTTATTACATTTTGATTGATATTACTTATTGTTTTTAGTAATATGAAGTTCTTGGTTCATTTGTATTAGGATTTAAATTCGTTTTGTTTTACATCAACCTCCGGCTGACGGGTTTCCCAAGCCGTATATACTTGTGTTTTCAGTTTTGCTTTAGAAATGTTTATTTTGTGTTTTTTAATAAAGTATATTAATTATTATTATTATTATTATTATTATTATATGCCTCATATTGTCAAAGTTTCAATAGTTGTGATTTGGTTCAATATTGATCTGTTCTACAACAATAGTTTAAAATAAATTTAAATGTGCTCTAATATATATATATATATCATACTTTTTATTTAGTTTATTTATATAGTTTATTTAAAAAAAAAATTTATTCTGGAAAATATTTAGTTCATATTTTCTGTTGTTTCTATTTTTTATTGATTTGTATTAAACCTTTGTACAGACCCTGAAGAAGGCAATAAATTTGCCGAAACGTCGGTAGAAATTTAAAAAGAGTTCTTTTGTATGACCTACCCTCAACATCCAATTTACAACGTAGATTTAAAATGTTTTTGGCGTTTGTTCGATGTTCCTGACGTAATCATCTGCACTACAAACAATGTAAATACAACTGTCAACAGTGCTGTCCAACATATAATCTAATAATATTATATTTATGTTAGGGTAGCTGAATAGAAATTGCAAGTAATCAAAAAGTGGTCAATTTTATAATTATTATTAACTACAATAGTGAAAGTCATACAGTAGTTTCATACGAGAGTTTTTATTTAAAAAAAATACCTGTGAGCAATCATGAAAAGGTGGTCTATGCTTATATTTCACACCACATTTTACAATTTCTTAAAATAAACTGGACAAAAGGAAATATTTATTTATTTATAACGGGTTAGATAAAAGCAAATTTCTCAGTTAGTTATGGTAATTGTATGCAAAGTGAAGGGTTTAAACCTTGTAATGATATATATCTCTTGTATGACTGTCATATATCTGTCCCGGGGACAGGTCCGCTACTTTCCTTCTTTTTTTGTTCAGACACTAACCAGTGCACCTTTTAATATAAACATCTGGTAATTAACAATTTCTATAAAATTAATTGTAAATTTACGGTTTCCAAAAGGTTCTCTTTTGTTCGAGAAAATACTTTTGTTCATTCTCCTTTTACTTGCTCTTACTCCTCCTAGTAAGAGGGAGTATTGTAATCGTGTCACATTTTCAATATCGAGTTTTCACTGGAAATATCCGTTTTGAAGTCCCCTGAGTCCAAAAAAGTGGTTTTTAGCAAATGGTCTGTATGTGTGTATATGTGAACAGCATAGCTCAAAAACGAAAGACCGTAGAAAGTTTAAACTTGATATTCCATTTAGTTTACACCATAGGATCCGACAGTACGCTATCTGTCAAAATTCCTCAACCGGAAGAACCACTTTACTAGTTGGAAATCAACTACACATACACAAAGAGCTACAACTTTTATAAGGGAAGAAAATTCATTTAAGGGCACTTTTGGGGAGGAGTGGAGTTACGGTTTCCTCTAAAAGTGCTATTCCAGTTTATCAATAACAACAATTCTGTCATCTAAATAATGTTAATTAGAATTCAATGTGTTGTTGAAATTCCGAGTTTGAAAAAAAAAAAACGGATGACCGGAAGTGTGTTTACTTTACCACTTTACTAAATGATTTTTTTCTACTTTTTCGTGATTTTCACAAAAATGGTTCCGGCACATTTCTTGAAACTTCTTATATAAACTACACTTTTATTTATAAGATTTCTCTGGAAAAATTCATTTAAGGGCACATTTAGGGGAGGGGTGGGGTTATGTTTTTCACTAAAGTGCTATCATCGTAGTTGATTATACAATTCTACCATCATGGGAAATAATTAGAAATAATTAGATGGCTAACATTCCGAGTTTCAAGAAAAACAGTAAACCGGAAGTGCGCTTTTACTGAACAGTTTTTTTCAGTTTTCGTCGAATTTCATTAAGTTAAATATGATTAACTATAAAATTTGTCAATTATAATTTTGAGAACTAGAGTATGAGAAAGTTTGTATGAGTGTTTCATACCAGATTTTTTCAAATATGCTCAAAATGTTTTCTTTTTTGATTTAGCCGACTTTAAAATATTTTTTTATAAAAAAAAAATCTCTGCATACAAATAAGATGCATGCTAAAAAACTCACGAATATTTTTGGTGTCATCAAATTTTATTGATTCCGTTTTCCTGCTAAAATTTACATTTGTAGGTACCATACATTCACAGTCTATACTTACATATATATGCGGTATTGTGTAGGGACAATATATATATAATGTCCAAAATATCATATTAGATACATAAATAATTATCTGTACATATATATTTGTTTAAGAAAAAACACAAAAAAAAATTTATTTTTTTTTCTTGGAAAAGATTTATTTTTTTGCCATGTCTTTTTCAACATCAAATTGTCGACAAATTATTCGATATCGTCCTCGTTTTATTCATTTAGCCATTCGAATACGCATCTAGATTAACTGCGCATACTTTTCATGATGTTCCACATTTCTGTTGCGGGGAATTCACCCATTTCGATACACAATTCACCGACTTCGACACAGCCATAACCAAATTCGAAAACTGTAAATGATCAGTAAATTAAAGGGTTTTGACAATGGCAGTGCCTCTTCCTACTCAAAGACAAGCGGATACCTAGCAACAGTGGCAACTATTGTTTATTTTGTTCCGTCTAACGAAAAAAAAAAAAAAATAAGTCAAAAAATCTGGGTGAAGATGTGACTGCAGAAAGTAAATATATTCTGTTCGTCCGAGAAGCGAATACTTTTCGTGTTAAGCGATATTTGTTTCGTGTTAAAAGAAAAAAAAAATGTATGAAATTACATAGTATTTTGTCTGGACTGAAGCATACTGCGAAATCATAATTTCGTGTTAACCGATTTTTTCAAGTTAAGCGATTTCATATTAAACGTTTTTCACTGTATCTATCAGCATACATATCACGATTTATTTTTTATTGTTACATAGTTCATTGTCTAGTTGGCTTCAAGCCGCCGCTCCGTTAATGTTTATGGTTTTTTGTGACCCTGTTCTCATCCGCTTCCATATAAATTGCAATGACAAACGTTAATCTGACGTGTAAATAAAAAATAAGTAAGTTTTAAGCCATAATATCAGTAGTATTATTATAAATAAATTCGAGTTAATTGCTTTGATTTTGATTTTTTTTATTTTTTGATCTGAAATGAGTAATAGTGGAAGTGTTTGTTTACTGAAGAACTACGAACTAAGTTCAAATGTTTTAAACCAATCACCAAATTCAAAATCAGAGGCAATTCACGAACGGTTTGTAATACGTCAGTTTCATCCGTATATGTGATTGTTTTATTTTCTTTACTCAAAAATATTAATCTCTGGGTTGCAAAGTAATGAGCTGTTGAAGGAACTATAGCTTTTCATACAATTAAAACATCATTTTTAGTTTTAACTCTGAAACTTGCCACGAATAAACTTTTGCCAAAAATTTTTGATGATTCCGGAAGTAGCTAAACGAATTTCATCTCAAAAAAGACAAAACTAAATGTACCTATCGCAGATTAATATTATCGCTTTATATTTATAGAAAATAGGTATAATGCAATCATTGTTTCAAATACCGTTTTCATCAGTTTTAACTGATGGCAGTATAATCGTGGCGTAATCAAAATTAAATATTTTGGAAAAATTCCTTTTTTTTTTTTGTCTGGCAAGAGGAGGATTTTCTCCGAATTAAATTCTCAACTTTCATCTGACAAATTTTAATTCAAATTTGGTATATATTTTTTCTTAGAGAAATTTCAAGTAAAAAGTAGAAGTTTTAAGTAAATAAATATAATTGAATTATTGACTGAATCCGCAGGGCGGAAAACATAGAGATAGATTTTTTCCATGATAGATTTTCACCCATCTTCAGCATAGCTTGTGAAAAAGTAATATTGCGCTTGAAGTTAGTTAATAAGATAAACTCCATACAAAAAGGGTGGACAATGCAATCCCCCTGAACATGGTGTTGTGATAATAATACTATTTACCAATAATATTTTGCCCTTGCCCATTGGTCTAGCGGCTAGCTAAACTAGCCTTTAATGCAAGAATTCCAAGGTTTAATTCCTGTGAGGGCAAAGACGGTATTGACCCAGTATAATAAGAAATAGTGGGGAGCTACTTTGATAGTAGCGATCCTTGATAGCGAAGGTTAGAACTAAACGGCGGTGGGAAACTGGCAGTATGCTTACTATACGCCGCCCCAATGAAAATCTCCGTGTGTCAAGCCTTGGTCCTTCAAGGGCTATTGCGCCAGGTTTTTTGTTTGTTTAACACTAGAACGCCCATATTTGTTTTATATAAAATGCAATAAATTTTCACTTTCTCTTACTCCCTGTTTGTGGCATTAATGCGTTTGTGTTACACTTTTGAAATTGAGTTTTCACCACAAATGCGTGTTTGGAAGTTCCCTGAGTAAAAAAGGAAAATCTCCGGAAGCTCCGTTTAGATCGATTACTGTATCTGACGCGGAATGTTTCCGCCAAAATCTATCAATCTGAAGTGCAACTTTACTCGAATGGTTTTTTCAGTTTTTCCAGATTTTCTCAAAACCGGCTCAAACGATTTTTTTTTTTTTTTATACTACGTATACTGCCTACAAAAACGCATTCCTATTACTTTTATTTGAAAAAGATTTCCCAGGAAAAATTGATGTTTGGGGGGGGGAGGAGTCTGTTGGAACTATAATGTTAAGCTTTACTATAAAGTACCACTTCAATACAATATTATACTTCTACCACTTAATAAACTTTGAATATATATTATAAGCATTGCTAGTATTCCAAATTTGAGGGGAAAATCCCCTCTTAAACAGAAGTGCGACTGTACTAAATACTGAATAGGTTTTTGAGAATTTGGATTTTTTTTTTTTTTTGAAAACGACTAAAACAATATCCTTTAAACTTAATAATATGCTAACTGATCAGATATAAACAATACCAACGTATAAACGTATTGGGTGGATTGCAATGCTGGATATCATCTGGTATTTTATCCATCGTAGCATGCATATTGATTATTTTCCTGACCGGTTTCGGATTTTGTCAACCATTGTCTGAGCAAATTCACCAAGTTCGTGTAGAGAGTTCACTTCAACATTAAGTTGCCACAGCTTGGTGAATTCGCTCTGATGATGGATGAAAATCCGAAACCGGTTAGGGAAACTATAAATATACATGCTGCGACGGATAAAATACCAAAAAAAAAGAAACTTATTAGAAAATTATCTATTGAATTTAGTAAATGATATTTTTACCCCTTCTTAGTGAAGAGTTCTAGTCTTTTGACTTTTGAAATGATATCATAAATGATGGAGTTTTTTGATAATGAAAAAAAATAAGGATGAATAGGTAAACAACCACATATTTGTAACCAAATAAGCCACTCAAAATAACTACATATTTCTCCAAATATTACTATTACAATTATCCTCATAATAGCTGGAGTGAAAGCTCCTTCGTGGTTACCATTCTCATAGAATTATCTATCTCCAGTCCTAGTCCTATAGAACTGTTCTAGCATAATACATAAAAATGTTGGACCTGAAAGTCTACACACTCAACACTTGTTGGTTGTATATATGTGACATATATACAACCAACATATGTGTGTGTGTAACAGAAACATTACGTTGAAGTGAACTCTGTACACGAACTTGGTGAATTTGCTCTGACGATGGATGAAAATCCGAAACCGAGTCAGGAACATAATAGCATGCTACGACGGATAAAATATCAGGTATTACTTCAAATGTTGTAGGCAGTTGGTTCAACGTTTTTAGTGTGCCCTACTGGTTCAGAATATAAATTAATCTCTTCTCTACCTGCCAAGGTTAGTAGATAGGCACTTACTCCCCCCACCACTATATTTATGATAGGATAAATACATAAAATTTGATTGTAATAAAAATTTGCAATTTTTATGTACGTATAATTATTGTAACCAATAGGAATAAGAGACAGTCGTGTGAGTGTTTCACGTCAGATTTATTTTTTCTATTTAATGATATGCAAAAGATATTATTATGAAATGTACCATCAATTTACACTCTTTACGATGATATAAGCATAGAAACGAAATGTGAAACTTCCATTCTATAGTAAATGCAAAATAGTTCAGTTATAGATAAGGCAAGCATAAAGTTCAGTTCTGGAGTAATAAACTTTCTCCCCTTTTTTGAAAACACCGTTATTTATTAAGTTTCTTGCACAATTTGCTCAATAAAAACTGAAGACAAACTATGGAAGACCTCTTTTTTTTTTCTTTTTTTTTTGACATACCATCTGAAGATTAAGTAGGCCAAAAAAATAAACCGCTCATTGAACCGATCCTAACTATAAAACTAATGTTTAATAATTTATAAGGATTTATCTATATCAATTTTAACAATATTTCAAACAAAAAAATGATTAGGTTTTTTTTTTTAAAAATAGCAAAAATGTAGAAGCTGAGAAATACAATCTGGGAGAAAAAATATTACATGTTTCGGAAAAATTTTGGCCGTTCTAGAATAGACTAAGGGATTCAATTGTAAAGACGTTATAAAACAATGGCATTTTAGGGAACATCACAAAATTTTAAGATCGTATCATTAAAACAGAAAAACGTTATTACAAATATAAGCCAAATTTCCAAATGATATCTGGTCGGTCGTAGTAATAATGTCAACGTATACTGAATTATTCGAAATCGGTCGATGATTGAGAATGAACGAGCAGTAATTCTCTGAAGTAAACATATTGTAAATGAACACAAAAATCTGCTACTTTGAATAGAATAGAATTAAGAAGGGAGGGATATAAAGCAGAGAGAGAGAGAGAGAGACACACACACACACATAAAATTGAGAATCTCACTCGCTACTTAGGCCAGACTACAGTTGGAGACTCTGTATATATGCAGAGTCGATCCGAAGAGAGGGATCTATAGCAGAGAGAGACACACACAAAATTGAGAGTCTCACTCGCTACTTAGGCCAGACTAGAGTGGGAGATTCTATATATATATATATATATGTACAGAGTCGATCCGAAGAGAGGGATCTGTAGCACAGAGAGAGAGAGAGAGACACAAAATTGAGAATCTCACTCGCTACTTAGGCCAGACTAGAGTGGGAGACTCTGTATACATAGAGAGTCGATCCGAAGAGAGGGATCTAAAGCAGAGAGAGACACACACACACATACACAAAATTGAGAATCTCACTCGCTACTTAGGCCAGTGAGAGTGGGAGACTATGTATATATATATATGTATACAGTTGTGCTAGCGCTACAGGGACAGTCTTTAGAACAGTTTATACGGTAGCTATAACGCGTCAGGAACCAACTACTACCCTTCTCTTTACTCAGTCTAAATCTCTTGCTACCTAATTTTTATTTACATGTAAAATCCTGGCTGTTTAGTGTGTCTCTATTTTATTATATAGTGTTTAGCATTCATTCCAGCTTATTTCTCAAAAACCCTTCCTCACTCATTTCTCTCCTACTAAAACTTATTATATTAATTGTGTGGATTTATTTGTTCAATTCAGAAAAATGGATGTTAAATTATACTGTGATTATGATGAGGATTTTGGGCAGTAAATCGTCTCTATACTTCTATAATGTATCATTTTTACTTTCACTCTACAGTTAAGTGAAAGGAAGTACTACGATCTTGCCAAAAATTTCCACCGGAAATACATGTTCATGTACATGTCGAGAGTTCATTTGAAAAAAATAAGTAAGTTTAGCGAGAGGGGGTAGTGTATGGCTTTCTCACAAACAAAATTATTTTATTTAGTTTAGATTCTGCAATTGATATAAAATTGAAGCTTTAGTAAAAAAAAATCTAATGTGAAACACTCACACAACTTTCTTTTACTCCTGTTGTCAAAGTTATAATTGACAAATGTTATAGTTTGTGTACCAAATGTAACGAAATTCGTCGAATAAAAGAGAAATGTCTTCAGTGAAAGATGTAGATCTTTGCATTTTTAGTTTAGTGCGAAGTTTCAAGAAAATAGTCGGAGAACATTTTTTAGTAAATTACGAAAAACTGAAAAAAATCATTTAGTAAAGTGTTAAAACAAAAGCACTTCCGGTTATCCGATTTTCCTCAAACTCGGAATTTCAACAACATATTCAATTCTAATTAACATTATTTAGATGACAGAATTGTCTAATAAACTGAAATAGCAGTTAAAATGAAAACCTAACCCCACCCCTCCCCAATAACTGCCCTTAAATGAATTTTTCCAGAGAAACATTTCAAATAAAAGTTGTAGCTCTCTTTGTATGTGTAGTTGATATACCAAGTTTAAAGAATATCGTCGGAGCCATTTTTGAGAAAATTTAAGAGAAACGTAAAAAAACTAACTAGTAAAGTGTACTTTCGGTTGAGGAATTTTGACAGATAACGCACCGTCAGATCCCATGGTGATACCTAAACGTAATATCAAGTTTCAACTTTCGACGGTTTTTCGTTTTCGAGCTATGCTGTTCACATATACACACACACAGACCATTTGCTAAAAAAACATTTTTTTGGACTCAGGGGATCTCAAAACGGATATTTCCGGTGAAAACTCGATATCGAAAATTTGACACGATTACAATACTTTCTCCTTACTAGGAATAAGAGAAAGTAATAATTACAAGTGCGAAGTAAATTTGTCACTTAAATCTTAAAACTGCAGTGAGTGTTTCACATCAGAATTTTTTAAAACGAGGTTAATTTATTTCTTATTAGTGAATCTCCTTCTCTTTTCGTCTAAAGGTCCTTCATACATTTCATCCCACTGGTGCAGATCATTAAATGGACACTTCAAATTCTCACTCATATTTATTTTTAACTTGAATGCTTATAAATAAAATGATCTCTTATCATTTTCAAATCATTAAGCTTTTCAGAAGATTTAATGGAGCGTATTTAATGGACATCATTTGACCTAAATATGGGATTGTGAACATTTTTATTTCGTAAATAACTGAAATAATAAAAACCAATTGGAGAAGATAGCGTAATAGGTCTTATTTAAATTTGATATGGGCTCATTTGTTTTTATTTTTTAGTTTATTTCTAGTTTCTCTTACTGTTAGCAAGAGAAAGTGTTGTAATCGTGCCATTTTTTTCGATATCTTGTTTACACTGGAAATACACGTTTAAGATCCCCTGAGTCCTAAAAAGTGAAATGTCTGTTCTGTCTGGTGTGAGTATGTATGTATGTAAATAGCATACCTCAAAAACTTTAAATCGCAGAAAGTTCAAACTTAACAATTCCGTTTAGATATCACCGAAAGTATTAGAGGAAACGGAAAAGTTATCGGCCTAGTCCATAGATGGCACTGCTACAAATGAAATTACTGTTTTGTTATGTTGGCACACTTGTTGCAAAAGTAAATACCAAATGTGAAATTTAAACAAGACAAATAGTTTGTTTTATAAGGCTGTTTTAAAGTAAGCGTGTTTTGTGTTTTTGACAAAATGATTAAAAGTTGAATACCGTACCGTCATAAAATTCTTCGTTTTGGATGGTTTATCGGCCAACAGAAATTCGTCCAACGTTAGCGAAAGTGTGTATATATAAGGAGTCTGCACCTTCGTTATCAACAATAAAAAAATGGCTAGCTGAATTCTAACGTGGTCTTACATCGATTGAAGATAATCCAGGTGAAGGACGGTCAAAAAATGCAACTACCGAAGAAAATATCGAAAAGACACACAATATGGTTCTTGATCAACGAATAAAAGTGTAGGAGATAGCTAGGCTGTAGGTATCTCAGAAGAAAGGATACGGCACATTTTACATGAACAACTCCGTATGAGAAAGCTTTGTGCAAGATGGGTGCCGCATTTGTTAAATACTGATCACAAACAAATGTGGAATCGAGTTTCTTAGCAACGTTTGTGCCGTTTTAACAAGAATCCAACCGTTTCTCTGCCCGATGGATGAAACATGGCTTCACTACTTTTCACCTGAGTCAAAACAACTGTTCCAAGCAGTGGGTAGAAGCCGGTAGGTAGCTCTGTACCACAAAAAGCAAATACAATGTATCGGCTGGAAAGGTTATGGCTAGTATTTTTATGGGATTCCAAAGGGATTTTTTTAATTGACTACCTGCCAAAGGGTCAAATAATTAATGGGAAATACTACGCTAAACCTAGAGAAATTGTATCACTGAGAATTGTCTTAAGAGAAAAGTCGTGTGATTGTACCACATCAACTTTTTTTTCTAAATGGTTTTTTCGAATTTTTTTGATGGGAAATTTAGTGAAGCTCTATTGATAATTTTCTCTCTAATAACTTAAAAATCGATAATTATTATTATCATCGACCAGTTTCGTCAAGTAATTATTAGCATTGTAAAACAAATTAAAATTATGAACATTTTTATATAAGTTTTAGATAAAGATTGTGATGGGAGGAAAGTTTTCACTAAATGTCTTGCAATTTTCTCATTAAATTAGGTTTTTAATTAATTCATTTGGAAACTCCTATTAATTTTCCCACGTTGTAGGGAAAATACAAACTACGTCCTAAGTCCTTCACCGAGTTACTTAAAGTAATGTTTTCAACTTGAAAATAAATTCAGTTTCTGAGGTTTTTTTTTCTTTTGTTATTATACTAAAATATTCATTGTTTTCCCCACAATTATTTAGATTTATTATCTGTACAATTTTGTAATTAACAATTAACTCAAACAAATCCAATTTACATTGTCTTTACCCACAAAAGGCAAACTCTTGCAACCGTATTTTATTTCTAAATCTGTTACAATCTATTTCACCATAACTTAAGTATTCTTCGACGAAGCTCCTAGCAGTAAATCTGTTCACTATCATATTTCCTTCTTTTTTGTCGAAGACAGCACAAAAGCCGTTGGCTTTACGATCAAAGTTTATAATCCCTTGGATTAATTCCATTTATAGCTTTTCAGCATATTTTTATTTGCCATTCGTCAGTATATTTATTTGTGTCATTGAAGTTACAATGTTCTAAAATGGATCAGAGACATTTTCCGTGGTAGCCTGCTTCATTTTGTGGTCATCGACCGGTTTCGGGCGTTCGCCCATCTTCAAGATGCGTTTTTTAGACAGTGTGACAACACAGACTCGCACAGAGCTAACTTAGTTTCACACTAACTGACTGAGTTTCACACTAACTTCTAAAACGGAGTTCAATTATCGGAATTATTTTTTTTTTTGAGCTTCCTGTAGTAGGAAGTAGATTACATTATATTAGATTCTTTGGGAGGATTGGCTCTTCAGCCTGCGCCACCGCGACCCCCGTGGGTCTATGGTGGCACCCCTTAAGTTGGAGACCCTACCCCCGTCCTGTCTTTTATCGAACTATAGAGTCTGGGGGGGCTCCCCAGGGGTCAATTAGAGTACCTACAATCAGAGCACCCTCTCGAGTCCTGTCTTCCTTAATAGACTTAATAGACCCGAGAGGGGCCCCTGGCTGAGACTTGCAGGTACCAGCTTTTTTTCTCCAAAGAGGCACGTGACATTCCTCTTCTTTCTGACAAAACCTACAGAGGCTATCCGTTACTAGGCCCATGCGATGCATGTGCTTATTAAGTCTACAATGGCCAGTGAGAATCCTTATGGCCACCCGGCCTAGTTGGTGTAATTCTGCAGTTAGCCTGGGCGAGTAGCTAATAAATTTCTTTTCCATGTAAAAGGAACTACTTGGTTTTTGTGGGGATTAATGGAGAAACCATTGATTTACAATGTTGAGCGCCCTCTGCGTGCGCTCCGAAACAGTTGCCACGATTCGCCCCCTCACCACGATTGCCAGATCATCCGCAAATCCTAGGTAATGGAAGCTTTCCGCAGTTAATTTGGCCAGGATGTCATCGGTTAATAACGTCCACAACAGTGGCGACAAAATGCCTCCCTGCGGACAGCCTCTACTCACACCCTGGCCACAAGAAATGAGTTATCTATGGTGGCTATGTTAGTCCTTCCCAATAGACGCGTCCTTATTCGCTGACCAATCATTGGAGATGTACCCCACCTCATCAGTGCACCAGGGACTCTGAGAACACATTATTAAAGGCCCCCTCTATATTCAAAAAGGTGGCTACCGCTAGGAGGAAGTATGTAGCTGCAACGTTTAAAGTTTCTTCCAAAAAATGCCAATTCAGCGTTTGGCTGCTACAACCGTCTGTAAGACACGATAAATGGGTTACAATAAACACGATGTGTGAAGAACATTGGTAAATTGAAATGCGAATTTACAGCAAAAGTTCTTGAGTGTTTTAGGAATTTCACTTGAAAACGGATCGCGACATTCTTTTATATTTTGATTGACAACTATAATCCTCACCATCTGCTTTTTATTTTCTCTAACTCCGTAGTAGGGGGAAATATTGTGATCGTAAATAAATTTTCAAAATTGAGTATTCACCGGAAATATATGTTTTCGGAAAAGCGAGTATTGCTTTGAGGTTCTCCTAAAAAAAAAAAAAGAAAAAAAAGTTTTTACCGAATGATCTGTGTATACAGGGTGTAACGGCAACTTCTGGCAATACTTCGGCATATGGTTTGTCACTTTATTTGGAACAAAAAATTTCTAATAAACCATGGTCCGATTCGTTCGCTTTCAAAAGTTATTCTTCATTTTGGAAAATTTTCAATTTTCCTACTTTTTCTCATAAAATTGATTGTATCTCAAAAAGTTTTTAACATAAATCATATTCAATTACATCTTCGGAAAGAGCATTAAATTTCCTATAAGAAACAGAAGTTTTATTTTAATTGAGTTAATTATAAGGTTTTTCAGAGACATTAAACTCAACACTACAGAGCTTCGACAGTTAAAAACCACTTTTCAATAGTATTTTCTTATAAATTTCTTTAAGGCTAGCGTATGGTCCGGTTACAGAAAAAATATCTACATTTCACCAGCTTTCCAACGATAATAATATCGTGGGGTTTCTTTATTGTTTTCGTAAAGAAAATGCGAAATAAATGTGAAATGTGCTGGTGAAATGTAGATAAATTTCTGTAACCGGACCGTACGCTAGCCTTAAAGAAATTTATAAGAAAATACTATTGAAAAGCGGTTTTTAACAGTCGAAGCGCTGTAGAGATGAGTTTAATGTCTCTGAAAAACCTTATAATTAATTCAATTAAAATAAAACTTCTGTTTCTTATAGGAAATTTAATGCTCTTTCCAAAGATGTAATTGAATATGATTTATGTTAAAAACTTTTTGAGATATAATCAATTTTATGAGAAAAAGTAGGAAAATTGAAAATTTTCCAAAACGAAGAATAACTTTTGAAAGCGAACGAATCGGACTATGGTTTATTAGACATTTTTTATTCCAAATAAAGTGAAAAACCATATGCCGAAGTATTGCCAGAGGTGTTGCTGTTACACCCTGTATATATATGTGTGTGTGCATGAACAAAATATCTCAAAAATGAAAAATCACCGGAAGTTTAAATTTGGTTGTTCCGCTCGGTACTATCATCGCATCTGACACGATGGTTTCGAGCAAAATCCATCAACCGGAAATGCGACTTTACAGAATGATTGCTTCTGTTTTTCATGATTTTCTCAAAAATAATTCGAACGATTATTGTTTAAATCGATTATTGTCTAATTGATTAAATCGATTATTTCGTATACTAACTATATACGTAAAAACTGAATCCTTATAACTTTTCTTTGAAACTTTTTCTAGGGAAAAATTGGGGGGGGGGGGATCTGGGGGGGGAAACAGTAGCGTTATACTTTCCTCTAAAGTGCCATTTCAGTACAATGTATGTAAACATTAAACTGTTTGTATTAAAATGATATACAAAATAAATGATATACATTAAAAGTTATAACAAAATTCCACCCCGCAGGGGGAGAGTAGAATAGCTGCTCCTGGAGAGTGACGACCCCCCAAGGGTACCAGTCGGCATATGCCACATGATTTTTACACTTCTTACACCTACACCATCTATCTACAATTACACTTCTTTAAATTTACACTTCCTAGTACATCTTACACTTATATTAGGCACCTCCGTATGGGCCCGGAGTAGAATGTGCCCATGGTATCTCTGCCTGTCGTAAGAGGCGACTAAAAGAGTCTCTTCCCACCACAGTCCGTGGGTTAAGAGTTATTTTTACCTTCCATCACCGTTCCCCTTCCCTTCGCCCCTTCTCTTATACTCTTTTTGAACGGGCAGACAAAGCTCGCAGTCGTAGTGAAGACAATGTAATGTGATAACAAGAAGAAAAAAGATATAATTTTTAAATAAATTATAAATCTAATAACTAGTGGTTCCAGCCAGCCGCTATCTGCAGGTCAAGAACCGCGGCAAACAAAAACCCTTTCAAACAAGGGTCAATACAAAGCCAAAGAAACGCCACTAAACCCTTTTAAACAGGGGTCATTATACGGTCAATATACAGAGGCCACCTGGCCTGTATTCCCTTCATACAAAGGTCAGTGAACACTCAAGAGGCCACCTGGCTACCATCTATTAACAAACAGTCTTTGTTAACCACCGACTGGCCACCATCTGTCGCCACCCTGGGGTCAACATACGGCAAGAGATGTCTTAGTGTGGCACGTACTTACACATCTGTCAATGTGTGAGTGATACCAATATAAACTTCGCTCCACTGGAGGAGTGGATCAGTGTTCTATCAGTTATACATCAGTCATACACGAGATATAGATCAGTTACGAGTATTCAACAGTCAGACAGCAGTTCACGTCAGTTCAAGCAGTTAAGCTTCACACATCGCGAGCGCGTCCCTATTCAAGGTTTAAACATTACATCTTTAATATTTATTAATCATTTCATAATTCATTTATAGTTGTGCATCTTAGTTCATCTAATTTCAAACACTTTAAATTATAGCCTTAGTTTTAACACTGTTAAAATATAGTCTATTTTCGTAATTCAGTAGTTTGTATTTATTTCGAGTAACAACTCTCTAACTAACAATCACCTATTCATCACTTCAACTCCCTATTCAAGACATCTGATTCCAATACAACAACTTGTCTAAGAGATTGGAACTCTGAACGAAAAAATCCCCTGGTCTTCCAGGTTGAGGGTTAATGCGTCGGGCCAGCTCCCCGACTATTTCAAAAACTCGAAAAACAAAAAAAAAATGAGTAGGATGGGAGAGGACAGACTACCGAGGCTGGTGGCCCTTGATTGGAACGTGGAAGGTAGAAAAAGAAGTGGAAGGCCGAGACGAATATGGATGGATGAAGTGGTGGAAAGTTTGTATGGGAATGGTTTGAGGGAGGAAGAAAACCAGGATAGAGAACTGTGGAGAGCATATTTAAAAGAAGTTTTTGGTTGAGGAGAACCTCAGTATTGAGGAAATC
Organism: Triatoma infestans; assembly: GCA_011037195.1. Taxonomy (NCBI): domain Eukaryota; kingdom Metazoa; phylum Arthropoda; class Insecta; order Hemiptera; family Reduviidae; genus Triatoma; species Triatoma infestans. The sequence continues at coordinate 27,666 of JAAEAF010005116.1, read as the reverse complement.
CTGAAAAGAAAAAACAAAATAGCAAATTTGAGGAAAATCAGTTAACCGGAAGTGGAATTTTACAGAATAAGTTATTGAGTTGTTTTAAAGTTTTCTCATGAACGGCTATAAGGGTTAGTTTAAATTTAAGCTTCACAAGCTTTACTGGCTTTGACATAGGGCGCTTCACTTAAGGCCGCTAAAGTTTTCTTCACAAAACCGTACCATTTTTTTTTTATGGCCAGCCAAACTAATCATTGTAAACGTTGAAATTTTGAAGAACATTTGTTGATTAAATTACATTACTTGGAATAAGATAATGTCATGGGAGTGTTTCACACCAGATGTTCATAATAATGCTAAGGTCAAGTAATGGTTTAGTGAAAATTTTCAAGTTTAAGAAAATCTATTTGATTAGATTTGTAATAATTGTAATTACAATACGAGAAAGGTGTAAGAGTTGTAAAATATTCAATATATTGAGTAAGTAAATCAATAAATATTTCTCAATTATGGCAATTATTTAATAATAAATAAAAGTTAACAATATCTAATAAATCAAGAGGATATTACAAATAATTTTGCCATCTTTACAAATACAATATGAAATATTTATTATTAAACAACAAAATTTATTTATTTATTTACTTTTTTTTTTTATTTATAAAGTTTGTTTCCACCCTAATTATTTTTGAATATTTAATTAACATTTAAAATGAAAAAGAAAAGAAATTAATTAATTCGTTATGAAACTGGTTATGGTGGCTTAGGAAATCATCCCCATTTAGGCCCTTTTTCACAGCAACATTTTTTGACAAAATAAAAGTATAAACTACGTGACAAAAATTAAAAGTGGCTCTACCTAGAAAAGAAAGAGCAAAGTTACAGCCATAGAACTTTTTTGTACCATTTATTTGAATACGTAAATTTATTTTAATTATAATAATTTATGTGTTACGTCACCAAGATTAAACAATACATTCTCTAATTGGACAGCGCACGTTTTGAATGGAATTAATCGATGTTCTTTTATAATTTCTTAAACCTGGGTATTCTTTAATTGATACCTTCTCTATATTGTTTCTCGATTTAGAAGAAAACATCTTAAGCCGGTTATCCAACTTACCCCACCAAATTTCCAACCCCCACCAAAATCGAAAGAATAGTGGGCCAAAATAAAAAGGCAAAAGTCTGCCTTCTTATTTTGACAAATTCTTGTAATATAAGCTCTAGAATTGTCCTGTTGCAATATGCTGACAGTGTGAGCCCAGATTCTGCTTCTAAGCTTAACCACTTAAGATTTCGCATTACCGATGGGGTAAAATAGGACTACCCTCCCCTCCCCACATTTTAAAGCAAGCATTCTGTACCCGTGAGAGAAAATAATAAAAATTCTATTCTTGTCAAGGGTTGAGTTCTTAAACAAAATTTTTGAAAATCTGAGGTAGTTCTTGAATGGCTGGGGCACGAGTTCCAAGGGCTTAAAGATGAACGTCGCATTTTTTTTATTTAAGGTAACTGGAAGGATTTTGCATTTTACCATAGGACTGTGACCATAGGAGAACTTTACCATAGGACTGCGTAATGGGATTTAAGTAGGGCGGAAGAGTGTGAATTATAATCTAACTTGTACTGTATTGTAATGTTACAGACATCTTGTTTAGATGAAGTAAAGAGAGACGTAGCGAGAGCAAGATAGGATTGGTGAAGATGTGGACCAGGGCCGCGACTCCTGGCATACATGCTTTGGGACACAACTGTGTATCCCTTTTTTCATGAACAACAATAATAGAAAAGAAAATGACAAAAGTATATAAAAAAAATAGATAAACTCCTAGCAACAGAAACCAAAACCACATAGTTTTAATAGAATATTTTGCTGATAAAGTTCATTTCTTCTATTAAGTTCGCTATATTAAACTGTAGGGAAGAGTTATGTGAAAGTGGTTATGGCGTTATTGGCTAAGTGGTTAGCGTACTGGATTCCCACGCGGAGGACCCTGGTTCGAGTCCAGCTGTGGGTACCCTTAGAATTTTTTCTTCCTAGGAGCCCCTACAGCTCACTGTCCGGTGATGTACAGTGTTATCTGTTACGAGAGAATACTGTCCGGAGGCAGGCCATGCACTGAGAAGGCTCCGGGCGCAAATGACCCATAGATGTTAACGTGCCTTAAATTAAAAAAATATATTAAATTCTTCTCTACAATAATTATCAACTGATAATATTCGTTATAAATGTAATAGTTATTAACAATCATTTTCGCCACAGAAGTATGGAATGAATCTTCCATTAATTCATGATTCTGTTTGGAAATATTCTTATGTTCCATTAAATTCAATAAGTTAATTGACATGTTTTCATTAAAATTGCTACGTTCAATGGAGTTTGCATACAAAAAAGTGATAGGGGTTAATAGATTAATATGTACCAATCAGAAAGCTTGTGGCGGTTAATCTTATCCTCTTTATGATGCTCTGAAAACGAAAATTGTATTGCATTGTGTTGGAAAATTTACTATCAAGGACAAACTTTCCAATCTATAATTAGTTTAATATTAAATTAAATTTGTTGATATTTTGATTAATTATTGTTGTTGTATCTTAATTTATTATTGTTAATTTCTATTTACATTTATCTTGCTTTTCAAATTAAATCTGTTACAAACAGAAGTTTGTTACTTATGCTACTGAACTGACAATTTGATAAATAATTAGTTATGAGTTGTAAACTTTATAACTTCTCACATTAAATTATAATTATCTAACTTATTAATTGTTTAAAAACAACTTTAATAACATTTAATAATTATCTTTTATTAACATGTATTTTATTTTATGTTCCCATTTTATGTAAAAAGTACGATGTGAATTTGTTATTTAAGTTGTTCACTGTAGGATGTGAGTTTTAGTAATATTCTGTTTTGTACCCCGTAGAATAAAACTATTGTCTCATGGTGGATTATCTACAGTTGTGAAAAGGCATAAAAGATGAAGGAGACTGTGAACAATCGTAATGGGAAAGCCATTATAATTAAATCCCTTGTCGTGGAAAATTTTTAATAAATTAAATAAATAAAATAACCATCATACTACAAGTGCTTTGAGCTATCGCTTATCAATAAATAAATATCAATTATTGAAAGTTGTTATAATGGAGTAGTTGAGGAGAGAAATTAGGTTTGATTAAATGAACGAGATATGCTGACACTAATATAATGTAGCTAAGTTTACACTAACTGCACTGGACTTTATAATGAAAAATGATAGAATGAATGGTGAGAGTAGAGATATGACACGATGCGATGATTGGTGTACAGTTGTATGATAGATTCCTTTAGATAGATTCCCACTGGCTTATATACACATTCTCCCACTCTAGCCTGCCTAAGTTAGAGAGTAGTCTCTGTTAACCAGAGAGGGCCTCTCTTCTCTCTGCTGTGGTTGCATTCTCTTTGCTGTGTGGGTGATGGGTGCTATTACATCCAATGCTACCACACCCCTCTCTGGTTACCAGAGACTACTCTCTACTGTGGTTGCATTCTCTTTGCTGTGGATGCGTGCTATTACATTGTGGATGGGTCCGCAATGCTAGATGACATCTTGTATTTTATCAGTCGTAGCGAGAGTTCGTGTAGAGAGTTCACTTCAACGTAATGTTTCTGTTACACTCACGCTTTTTGGTTGTATATACACACCCACCACTTGATACGTATATATAACCAACAAGTGTGAGTGGAATAGAAACATTACGTTGATGTGAACTTTCTACACGAACTTGGTGTATTTGCTCTGACGATAGATGAAAATCCTAAACTGGTCAGGAACAATATACATATGCATTCTGCGACGGATAAAGTACCAGAAAATATCGATTACTTCGATTAAGATATGTAAAAATGTTTATAATATTACTACATCTAATAAATAAAAGACCGGGTAACTAATTAATAACATCCTTCATTGTCACACTAATAAATCTCTCTGTCCGACTTCTCTCTCTGAGTGGGACGCCAAACTTCCTATCTTCCTAGTGTATTCCTATTCTGTAGGTCCTTTTCGCTTAGCACCAAAAATCTTACACACCATACATAAGTCCCCATGTGATGTATTTTATAATTGTATAATATAATGTAATATTTTAGGTGTAATTACTACGTGATTCGCCACAATATAATAATGATATTATTAATATATTTAAACCATTAACCGCATTTCCGAAATTTTGCAGCCCCTCCCCCGCCTGTAATTACCATTCTCATCACCTGTATTTTTTGTTGATCTCTGTTCTTCAGCAAACACGTTTTGATTTAATGGGATTTTGGATATTTTGATGTAATAGGTTTAATAAACTAGGTTTAAAAGCTAAAACATTTGCAACACCAAAAGTGAGAATCTAGCTGCGTCTGTAGATGGACCCTCCTTAATATTAAACGTTGAACACTTTTGTAATTCAAAGTAAAGTTATTGTTTATCCTGTATATAGAGATCCTCTTGGATTGCACTGAAAATAAGCCGCTGAACTGGTTCCCCCCCTTCTCTTTATCCTAAAATAATTGAATGTTTCTTGATTCAATCTTTATAATTAATCTGGAGATAGTTGCGATGCCTATCATAGTTGACCACTCCATAGAACCTCTTAATTGCTAGCTTTATGCAATGTTTAAATCATGACAATTTTTTGGGGGGAATAGTTATAGAAATAGGTTGGCCAAAGTGGACATTCTGTTATAGTAGATAATGGAAGAATAGACCAGTAGGCGGCTAACAGTGAGGCCGATTCTTATCAATAAAAATTCCTTTTAAAGATTTTTAGCCACAATTGAAGGGTGGCTATAGTATCTATAATAGTAATAACAAACAGAAATTCAGTAAATTAATAATTAACCACCATGTGCAGAATCCGAATCTAATCATGTTATATGCAAGGCTTATTTAATATAAGATCAATATTCCCTTGTAAATTATAGTGTACTTAAACCAGGGTAGATCAAATATAATTGGTTTTTACAAGCCAAGGAATGCCTGAAATGCATTTCTATGGACGATTTAGATCCTTTACAGGAGCTGGTCAAAGTTAAGAGAAATATTAAAATAACTTTAGAAAGATACAAAAATTATTTAATTCAAGTCGATTTAGAAAGAGTCTTAAAAGTCATCATTTAATATATTTTGGAATTATGCAGTATTGTTGAATGAAACTCAGAAATATCTTCAGACCTCTATTCCTCTCAAATTTATCAAAATTTACACCCAAATAAGACTTTCTGGCGCTTATCTTATCAAACTTACATTTAATAAAATTACCTATAAAATTAATCCAAAAAAACCTTTGCCTTTTATATAATTTAAACGAACCTGAAACTTTAATACATATATTTATAAAGTGTCCATTATACAAGCTATTTAGAAAACAATGAAATATAACTGTAAAAAATTATGCCAATTCTGAATTTACAAATCTGTTTCATAATACTCCTGTTAAACATACAATATATCGTATCTATAAGTTTCTTGAAAATGTGTTGAAATTAAGAGCCTTTGCTCTAAATGAGTGATCAGTTATAATTTCATTTTGTTATGTGTAAGTTAATATTTATTTAATTTAATTTAATTTACTTAATTATAATTTAATTTAATTTTAATTTAATTTAATTTATTTCATTTAATTTAATTTAATTTAATTTAATTTTAATTTAATTTAATTTAATTTAATTTAATTTAATTTAATTAATTATTTAAATTTAAATTTAATTTAATTTAATTTAATTTAATTTAATTTAATTTAATTTAATTTAATTTAATTTAATTTAATTTAATTAATTTAATTTAATTAATTTAATTTAATTTTAATTTAATTTAATTTAATTTAATTTATTTAATTTCATTTAATTAATTTTGTTTATATTTAAGTTTATATTTATTTAATTTATTTAATTTAATTTTATTTAATTTAATTTATTTTATTTAATTTATTTTAAGTTTCCGGCTTTTGGTTTTTTGTGTTGTGATTAATATATTATATTAGGAAATATTTGCCAAAGTACTAAGTAGCAGAACTCCATTTGTTACAGGTTTTACTTTTGTACAAATTTGAATAAATAAAAAAAAATAATAATAATAAATATAAGATAATTATAGTTAATAGCTCATTATGGATCCAGATGTTGGACATGTGGTATACATGAGAACAGTTGTTTTTAACGTCATTAGTAAATTATGAAACTTGTGCTCCTTTAATTATAAGACTATTTTATTAACTAAAAATATAGAGAAACTAATAAAGAGATTAGCCAAATTTGTATATTAATTATTACGAGTATTTTATTTTTAATAATTTCATTAATGTGTGTGAACTTTCATAATCAAATATTATTGGCTAGATAGCCTGTAAGCTGTAAATAAAAAAAGAAATCTGCATGCGTATTTATGTGAATTTGTTAATTTTGTAAATAAAAAAACAAATATCACAAAAATACGAAATTGTGGACACCTCAAATTTCAGCTGTTCCTCAGATTCCATCACACTATCCTATGTCAAGTTTTCATTCAAAAATACGTCAACTGATGTGTGCGATATTTTTTTTTTTTTTCAATTTTTCCTGGTTTTCTCAAAAAACAATTTCCAAAGATTTCCTTCTAACTAAATATACTGCTACTGCTTTTCATCGAGAGTTTCTTGTGGAAAATATTTATGTACCTTAGGAGCCGATGACCTCAGATTCCCTTCTTAATATAGTACGTATCTATCAACTAGATATGAAGAGGTCAATTAAAATTAATTGAAAAAAAAAAAAAAAAATCTGTTGTAACTTTCTTACACTGCGAAATGGCAAATTATTTTCACACATACAAATGTTATTAGTGTTTAAAAATGTCGGCATTTTCAAGGAGAAAAATTACAAAAAACTGGAATACCTGTTCAATAAAAAAATCGCACTTCCGGTCAGTCGATTTCCTTCAAACTGGGAATTTTGACAACTTAAGCCGGTTTTGGAGAAAATAACAGAAAACTGAAAATTTCTTTTCAGTAAAAAAAGCACTTCCGGTCATCTGATTTTCTTCCAACTCGTAATTTCAATAACATTTTTAATTTTAATTAATATACTTTAGATGATAGAATTGTGTAATAAACTGAAATAACACTTTAGAGGAAACCATAATCCCAACTCTCCACCACACAAGGGCCCTTAAATGTATTTTTCCTGAGAAATGTTACAAATAAATGTTGTAGGTCTTTTGAGAAAATCACAAAAAAAAAAAAAAAAAAAACGTAAAAAACACTTAATAAAGTGGAAATTTGGATTGAAGGATTTTGCCCGAAATCTTTGTGTCTGATACGATGGTAGTACCTACACGAAATACGATGTTTGAGATTCCTGTATACCTTTTCGTTTTTTTTTTTTGAGATATTCTTTTCACACACAACTACACACACACACACACACACACACACACACACACACACAGATCAGTTGCACAAATATGTATTTCCGGTGAAAACTCAATTTCGAAAATCTGGTAGGATCGCAATACTTCCTCTTACCTTTAGTAAGTTACTATTAGTAAGAGAAAGTAAAAAAAAAAAGTCTGAAAAAAAAATTGGTTAACCGGAAATGCTACTTGTTGAATTTCTTTTTTAGGGGAGGAGGAAATACGCGATTTTCATAAAATAGCTCCAATATTTACACAACTTTCATTATTACTTTCTCTTACTCCTAGTAAGAAGAAGTATTGTAATTTTATCAAATTTTCGATATCGAGTTTTCACCGGAAATATCCGTTTTGAGGGTTCCTTGAGTCCAAAAAAATAGTTTTTGTTTCGCAAATGGTCTGTGTGTGTGTCCGTATGTATGTATGTGAGTAAACAGCATAGCTCAAAAACGAAAAATTGTAGAAAGTTCAAACTTGATATTCCGTTTAGGTATCATCATGGGCTTTAATATTCGTTATCTGTCAACATTCCACAACCGGAAGTATCACTTTACTGGTTGTTTTTTTTTTTTTTTACTTTATAGCAATTTTCTCAAAAATGGCTTTTATGATTTTCTTTAAACATGGTTCATCAACTACACACACAAAGAGTTACAATTTTTATTTGAAACATTTCTCTAGGAACATTCATTTTAGGGCACCTTTAGTGGAGGGGTTGGGTTATGTTTTTCTTTAAAATGCTATCATAGTTGATTATACAATTCTATCATCCAAACAAGATTAATTAGAAATAAATAGATGGCCAAAATTTTAAGTTTCAAGAAAAATTAATAAACCGAAAGTGCGCTTTTACTGTACAGTTTTTTTATTTTCAGTTTTCGACGAATTTCATTAAATTTGGTACGCTAACAATAAAAATTTGTCAATTATAATTTTGAGAACTGGAGTAAGTGAAAGTTGCGTGAGTGTTTCACACCAGTTTTTTTTTTTTTTTAATCTTTTCCACAGAAAAAACTAGGTGAAAAATGTTGGGCTTCCCTTCACAGTGCACACACTTCATTGTCACAACTTTTAATGTTATTCCGTATATTCTTTGTGCCGAATTGATATTTAATAAACAATCCACATTTTAAGAAAGTTTATCAAAAAGAGAACTACCGGATTTGATAATAAGAATAGCTGTGTGAGTGTTTCACATCAGATTTTTTTTTTTTTATTCTCTTTACTTTAAAAGTGTGAAACATTAAAGTTATTGATTCCTATATATTTCAGTAGAATATCTTATAACAGGAAGTGATTCTAATTGCTTCTTTTTTTTTATCATTGAAATCTACATTGGAATTCTAATTATACTGGAATTTCATTAGTTATAATCTTGATTTTATTTACTTAATTACTTGAAAAACATAAAAGTAAAAAAAAATAAAAAAAAATGAAACCATACTGTTAATTAAAAATAACTTTTAGGGCACTGAAAATCTCTTTCGTTTGAAGTTTGAAAAATAAATGAATAATTAAGTTATATTTACCCCAAGCAAGCCAATCTGTTCCAGATCTTTCCCTAGTTAATAACGATCTAACTATACTCCTGTGAGTTTTTGCACCCACGGAAATCTTTTTATATAGCACTTAAAATATAGTTGTAAATAAAGAAATCTGGTGTGAAACACACACACAACTTTCTCTTACTCCAGTTCTCAAAATTATAATTGCCAAATTTTATAGATTGTGTACCAAATTTCATGAAATTCGTCGAAAACTGAAAGAAAAAAACTGTTCAGTAAAAGCGCACTTCCGGTTTATTGATTTTCTTGAAACTCGGAATTTTGGCCAACTATTTATTTATAATTAATTTTGTTTGGATGATTAGAATTATATAATCAACTATAATAGCATTTAACAAAGAAAAACATAAGCACACACCCCTCCCCCAAAAGTGCCCTTAAATGAATTTTTCCAGAGAAATGTTTTAAATAAAAGTTGTAGATCTTTTGTACGTTTAGTTTATATATGAAGTTGCAAGAAAATCGATGGATCAATTTTTACCTAAAATCGCAAAAAATTAAAAAAAAAAAAAAAACTTGTAAAGTTGGTTCTTTCGGTTGAGGAATTTTGACTGATAACGTACTGTTAGATTCCATCGTGGTAATATCAACTTTGAACATTCTACGGTTTTTCATTTTTGAGCTATGCTGTTCACATACATACATACATACAATTGCTAAAAACCACTTTTTTTCTACTCTGGGGACCTCAAAACGGATATTTCCGGTGAAAACTTAATATAGAATATTTGACACGATTACAATACTTCCCCCTATTAGGAGTGTGAGAAAATAAAAAATTGATTTTAGCGAAGTATTCGGGATCTCTCAATTGTTTAAATTTAAACAGTGTCCACTCACGTTTTAAAACCCCTACCACTTTAAACGTTTCTGGAACATTGCAATTTTTAAAGACAAGTTTTTTTTTATTTTTAAATGAAATTCTTATTAATTGGAATTAGAGAAAGTTGTTGCTGCAGGTCTAACAAAATTGTGTAAGGGACCTGGAGAGTGCGGATTGTTTGTCTGTAGGTTTGTCCTGAATTGTAACCTGGTATCCAGTTTTACGAAACTTTTTTTATTTTATTTTTTTGGACAAAATAGAGGTTGATATGTTGTAGAATGGTGGCAGGATTTTTCTATAATTTCGTTCCTAGATTTATGTTGAATTAACTTTTATCTTCCCATTTTAGGTACCAAGAATCTATCGGGCTCTATGTTTCAAACTAAACTAAAAAGCAGGTAATGGGATTGGAATTATTAAAGATTCATATGATCATCCGAAGAGCGAAGAAGCAGACATAAATTGAATAAAACGTTAGTTATTCCCCACCTAGGCCAGACTTGGAAGGGAGAGTTTAATTCATATAAATAGAGCGACAGCAGAAGAGTATAGGACAATTTTACAACAGTACATCCTGTCAGCAACCTATCTACTACTACCTTCTCAGCCAGTCTGTCTCTTTATTATTCTCTCGCTACCTAACTTCTATTTAACTGTAATGGTCCTTGCAGTTTTTGTGTTCTATTCATTAACACAGTGTACAGCAGATCTCTGTGTTTATTTCTAATCTCATAGTAGGTAGTAGATAGGTTGCTGACTGGGTGTACTGTTGTAAAATTGGCGTCCTAGGTGCTGCAAACTAGGTGGTAGAGAGTACCTATCGTTTTATTCATTTAATGTCTGCTTCTTTGCTCTTCGAATCCTATAAATCTTTAATGATTCCGATCCGATTACAAACGCCAAGCATATTCAGAGTCATGAGATAGAGTGAGTGAGTGATATAGTGATTGAGAGAGAATGAAAATCTGTTGCAAATGAAAATTCAAATGTTCGATTATAAGAGTAGAGCAGCGTTATATTAAAATAAAAAGATTAAGATTGTATCTATATCGTTAGATTGTTTTTTATTAGAATGTTCCAATAATATAGAGTGTTTATTAAAAGGTAAAGTGTCTATTTAATATAGTTCAGGTGCATTGATGTTATGCGCCTTTCAAAATACAAAAAAAAAAAAAAATATTCGATTAGAAACAAATATTAGACTAAAAACAAGTATAAGAATGTAAAAAAAAAAAAAAAAAATCTGTATAATTTATTTGTGGAGCTCCTGAAGACACATAATCCTCCAGCTGGAATAGCACACAACAAATCAATAATTTTAAGCTCATAGTTAATGCTGTTTTGCTATTGATCTATATTGTTTCCATAGCGCATACACTATTGAAATTTTAACAAGATTAATAAGAGTTTCATTGTTCACTGGAACAGAAAGGATTTGTTAAGTGAAACAATAGGGTAAGGTGATTGATGAATAGATTTGTTGTTGTACACTTGAAGACATGTGGTTTTAGAATTAGAATACTTTCAGTATAATAAATTGTTCCGAGGAGAAACTTATTCTAATCCTTTTTTTAAATCTTGAAGATAACTTGTCAATTTTTTGTTCATCTGTTTAGAAGTAGTTCAGAGTAAAACAAAAAAAAAATTCAAACTTATCTGTCTTATGATGTTTTTACGGTTTTCCACTCCCCCACAAACCCATCAAAATAGCGAAGAAATAATAAAAAGGCAATCAATAATAAATTTATATATTAACCAAGTAAATAATTTACAACTGCCCGAATATATACGTTTAATTATTGTCATTTAAAATATTATCAATCATGAGGTATTAGTCGACTCCACATTTCCAGGGATCTCTAGCTACTTTTGCAGTGATAAAACTTTGAAAAGCGTTGAGAAATAGGAATGCTGAAGACTCTTTGCATGTAGAACACGCGATTTTTGTTTACATTAGTCCATCCTTTACCACCAACAGTCTTTTTGTTTTACATTAGTTTACCATCTTTACCACTACCAACCAACTTTATTCTTGCATTTACTAACAAGTAATGGTCGATGGAGACTTCTGTTCAAACGGAAGTGGTGACCTAAAATTGGTCCACATTGTTGGGCATTTTGAATATGTCAAAAACAAAAACAACAAAAGTTAATGTCACGATTAGATACTATCACCACTTCTGTCAAGAAGGTTTCGTACACTATTCATCAACCGGAAGTACGAATTTACTGAGTTTTTTTTTTTTTTTTTTTTTTTTTTAAAGTTTTTCACCAGATTTCGCCAAAAACATAAATATAAATATATCATCTATCATTTTTATTACTTTTCTCTTACTCCTAGTAAGAGGAAGTATTGTAATCGTGTCAAATTTTCGATATCGAGTTTTCACCGGAAATATCCGTTTGAGGTCCACTGAGTCCAAAAAAGTGGTTTTTAGCAAAGGTCTCTGTACATGTGTGTGTGTGTGTGTGTGTGTGTCTATATGTGAACAGCATCGCTCAAAAACGAAAAACCGTAGAAAGTTGAAACTTGATATTCCGTTTAGATAGCACCATGGGATCTGACAAGTGGGTCATCTGTCAAAATTCCCCAACCAGAAGTACCACTTTACTTGTTTTTTTTTGTTTTTTTTACTTTTTTGCGTTTTTCTCAAAAATAGCTCCGACGATTTTCTTCAAACTTTTTATATCAACTAGCTCATACAAAGAGCTACAACATTTATTTGAAACATTTCTCTGGGAAAATTCATTTAAGGGCAGTTATGGGGGAGGGGTGAGGTTAGGTTTTCCTCTAAAGTGCTATTTCAGTTTATTAGACAATTGTATCATCTAAATAATGTTAATTACAATTGAATAAGTTTTTGAAATTCCAAGTTTCAAAAAAATCGGATAACCAGAAGTGCGTTTACATTACCACATTACTAAATGATATTTTTCACTTTGTCGCGATTTTCTCAAAAATTGTTTTGACGATTTTCTTGAAACTTCATATATAAACTAGACATACAAAGATCTACAACTTTTATCTGAAACATTTCTGGGGTAAAATTTATGTAAGGGCACTTTTGAGTGAGGGGTGGGGTTATGTTTTTCTCGAAAGTGCTATCATAGTTGATTATACAATTCTATCATGCAAAAAAACTTAATTAGAAATAAATAAATGGCTAAAATTCCGAGTTTCAAGAAAATTAGTAAACTGGAAGTGCGTTTTTACTGAACAGTTTTTTCAGTTTTCGACGAATTTCATTAAATTTGGTACACAAACTATAACATTTGTCAATTATAGTTTTGAGAACTGGAGTAAGAGTGTAATTTGTGTGAGTGATTCACACCAAATTTTTTTTTTATGGACGATTGTTGATCGTTGATTATACCATACTCTTTTTATTTTCTCTTCTTTTTTGCTGATAAAGTTTTGCGATCTTATACAAACGTATTACTTTTATTTGAAACATTTTAGCGGAAGAATTGATTTTGGGGGATTCTAGGGAAGGATCAGTCAAATAGGTTTCATTTTTAAACTGCAGCTGCAATCTTCGTTGAAACAGAAGTTGCTTTCACCACGTCACTTTCAGCTATACATTTATAGACAGACTATTTCACTATTTTTAAGGCAAATACAATTAATCGTTTTCAAATATTGTCAATTAAATTTTATTTATTGCTTTTACTGGAAAACTTGTGAATATTCCACCCAAGAATTTTTATGTACATCACATAATATTTTACTTTCTCTTACTCCTAGTAAGAGGAAGTATTGTAATCGTGTCAAATTTTCGATATCGAGTTTTCACCAGAAATATCCGTTTTGAGGTCCCTGAGTCCAAAAAAGTGTTTTTTAGCAAATGGTGTGTGTGTGTGTGAAAAATCGTAGAAAGTTCAAACTTGTTATTCCGTTTAGGTATCATCATGGGATCTGACAGTACGTTATCTGTCAAAATTCCACAACCGGGAGTACCACATTACTAGTTGATTTTTTCACTTTATTGTAATTTTCTCAAAAATGGCTCCGATGATTTTCTTCAAACTTGGTACGCCAACTACACATACAAAGAGCTACAACTTTTATTTGAAACATTTCTCTGAAAAAATTCATTTAAGGGTAGTTTTGGAGGAGAGGTGGGTTAGGTATTCATCTAAAGTGGTATTTCAGTTTATTGGACAATTCGCTTATCTAAATAATGTTAATTAGAATTAAATATATTGTTGAAATTCCAAGTTTGAAATAAATCGCATAACCGGAAATGCGTTTACTTTACCACTTTACTAAATCATTTTTTTTTCCTCACTTTTTTGCGATTTTCTCAAAAATTGCTCCGATGATTTTCTTGAAACTTCTTATATAAACTACGCATACTAAGATTTACAACTTATACTTAAAACATTTCTCTGAGAAAATTTATTTAAGGGCACTTTTAGAGGAGGAGCGGGGTTATGTATTTTTCTAAAGTGCTATCATAGTTGATTATACAATTCTAAATGTGGTTTTTAGAACAGGGTGTGTGTATCTATATATATATGTGTGTGTGTTGTGTGTGTGTGTATGTGTGTGTGCATCAAAAACGAAATATCGTAGACAGTTCAAACTTGATATTCCGTTATAGGCAAGACCATAGGATCGGACAGTAGGTTATCTGTCAAAATTCTTCAACCGGAAGTATACCACTTTACTGAATTTTTTTTTTTTCACTTTTCTTTGCGTAATGCCATTTAAGGGGGTTGTTGTAGGGGGGGGTGTGGTTATGTTTTACTTTAAAGTGCTATATCATAATTGATTATACAATTCTACCATTTAAACAAAATTAACTCGAAATAAATCGATGGCCAAAATATTTTGCGCGTTTCTCCGTAAAAAATATCGACGAATTTATTAAATTTAGTATAATAACTATAAAATTTGTCAATTACAATTTTGAGAAACTGGAGTAAGAGAAAGTTGTGTGAGTGCATCACACCTATTTTTTTTTTTTTTTTTTGAGAAAAACTACAAGGTAATTTTTTTTATAAATAGGATTCCAGTGAAATCTACTTAAGATAGTTTGTTGTTTATATATATATATAATTGATATTACTGCACAATATGATGTTATATATAAATACTCATAAAGTAGTGAAGGGAGAGATGACATCATTTTCTAAGAAACGTATCTATCTTGAAGGACCCAATACAAATATTTCTGGAGAAAATGAAATTCCAAAAATATGATACGATCATAACATTTCCACTTTTAAGATAAATAAAAGAAAGTAAAAAGTATTTTTATATACGTTTAAAAGACAGCTTCTATCACATGTAACTGCCTGCCCCTTTCATGCTTGTGCACAATACTAGAGCACGATCGTTCAAGTATACTTGACCGGCATACGTATAACTCATGAAGTATACTTGACCGATGTCAGTTTTATAACACTGCCATGTAAATGGAAGATATACTGGGCATTAATCTTTTTATAACAGTGTAGAAAACATAATACATTCCTTTTTGTATAGTTTGATTTATATGGGGAAAGTTATTTATACATTTTTACGATAAATATGTGAAATTAATCTTGGGAATTGTAACTCATGGTAAACGCCGTTCGCCTTTAGTGCGAAAAATTCTGGTTTGATTCTCGTGGAACAAAGGATAAGTAGGCCCAGTATCATAAGAAAAATGTCTACTTATAGTCAGTAATGAATCTTGATTGCAAAAGTCACAACTTAATGAAGGCGGAAACCACGACGTGCTTAACATACACCACCAAATTCGGCGTTAACCAAACTTGGTCCTTCACCCATGGCATTTTGCATCGTCTTGTTACATCAGTCGGATAAAGTAAAGCGAGCAAATCACCTCCTTTTACTAAGAGGAAGAATTTCAATGGAACTAATCTTCGAAATGAAATTTTTACCGGAAATGTTTTGAGGTCCCCTGAGATTGAAACAAAAATATTTTTTAGCACATGGCCTATTATGAACGAAATATATTAAAAATGAAAAAATCGCAAGAAGGTGCGACTTTAACTGATTTTTTTTTAGTTTTTCGTGATTTTCTTTAAGCGTTGCATACTATTACTTTTAATTGGAAAAATTAATCAAAAAATAATTTATATTTTATTGTTGGAGGGGGAAAAAGTAACGTTAAGCTTTTATCTAAAGGACTAATTCAGATTAATGAATGTTTTTGCCACTTTTGAGATATTTCCCTCACAGCTATATAATTTCACAATACTTCTCACTGAAATAAGAGAATGTAATAATTGATAAAGTCTTCTAAAATACTTATTATGATGGAAATATTTTATCATTCCAAAAATTGCACCATGATATCATAATCTCTACCATAGGAAAGCGCTACACTTAATATGTACTGCGTACCTGACCCATTTGACTTCATTACTTGATATTTATACGATATCTATTGATTAGATTTGATTCTATAGGGGGTTGGCTATTCAGCCTATGCCACCATGACTCCCCGTAAGTTGGGGTCCATCCCCCCGTGCTGTCCTGTATTTGAA
This sequence comes from Triatoma infestans, assembly GCA_011037195.1. Taxonomy (NCBI): domain Eukaryota; kingdom Metazoa; phylum Arthropoda; class Insecta; order Hemiptera; family Reduviidae; genus Triatoma; species Triatoma infestans. The sequence goes on along the minus strand of JAAEAF010005116.1, from coordinate 11,367 downwards.
CTTTGGAATCTGGAGAGGTTCCTAGATGGTGAGTTAAAAGCACCTCCCATCAGAGCACACTCTCGAGCCTTGCCTGGCTTATTAGACTTAGCAGACCCGAGAGGCCCCTGGCTGAGGGTTGCAGGCGTCAGCTTCTCCTCCTCAAAGAGGCCGAAACCACAGCCATACCAGCCCGTCATACTGTCACAAAACGTGTAGTGCTGTTTCTTTTTCTTCTTGACAAAACCTACACATGCAATGCATGTGCTTATTAAGACCACAACGGCTTATTAAGAACGCCAACTGCCATGCTTATGGCCCCCCTGGCCTAGTTGAAGTGATCGGCAGTTAGCCTGGGCAAGTAGCTAAAGCCCGCCTTTAGCCTGAGGTTTTAGCCTGCCATTCTCTTGATCGATCGTGCACCAATGTTCTAATAGATGCACTACCTGATGCCGCTCAACGATTCAGGCCCAATAAGGGTTCCAATGGAATCCTCCCGAGCCAGGCGATCCGCTGCCTCGTTGCCTCTGAGGCCCGAATGCCCGGGTACCCAGACCAGGAAAACCTTATTGTGGCTACTAATTTCCCTGAGTACACCTAGGCAATCCCACACCAGCCTTGAGCTGATCTCCCACGAGTCAATTGGCCGCAGGGCAGCCTGGCTCTCCGAATAAATGACGATTCTGGAGTTATGCACTCCCCGTCTTCATATTTCGGTGGCGCAGGCGGTAATTGCGATTAGCTCTGCTTGCAAGACCGTGGGGACTAGCCGTCCCAGGCTTACCGAGATGTCCCATCTCGGATATGGCCCGTACACGTCGGCTCCCATTTCCTTCCTCCATCTTAGATCCTCTGTGCGTGTACCACGTAGATTCGCCTCAAATTGGCGGCCCATTCTTCCAAGCCCCACTGTCTAATATCAAAACTTTGAAGGGTTTTTAGAAGTAATACGTAGGAGTCACTTTGTATCGGAGGGCAGGCCTAAAATTGTGTCTGCCTCCAACAAGGATTCTATAACAATTTTTTAAAATAAAAATCAACGAACAAGAGTTTTTAAACAAGTCTTCAAAAAGTTTTTTTTGTAAGTCAACAAACAGTTTTGAACAAGACAACTGGTTCATCTTAAACCAAGAGGCTTCAATAAAAACCAGTCACTCCAATATTTTCAAGAGCAGTTATATTCTGCCAAGTTTCCTTTCGAAAATTGTGTTTTTACTTATCGGAAATACATGTTTTCAGGTCACCTGAGTACGGGAGAAAAAAAAGTTTTTAAAGAATGATCTGTGAGTCTCTGTGTGTGTGAGTATAAACAAAATATCTAAAAAAAAAGAAGCTCATTCAAAACTTGGTATTCCGTTTGCCATCGTGTCTGACGATGAAAGTTTCGGGCAAAATCCATAAACAGGAAATGCAGCTTTTACAGAATGGTTTTTGGTTTTCGGGCAAAAAAAAAACAAAAAAAAAACACCTTTAAACTTCATATACTATCTAAACGCATAAATGGAACTTATTTTAACACGACAGAATTCTAGACGCTGGAAGGTTAGAAAGTTACGAGGTTACTGATATTATCACAGAAAATTGATTATTCCCTAATAATAATAATAATTATATTACAACATGGTCCCACCAAATATAAAAAAATAAATTGGAAAATATGAGAATAGGCACAAAAAAGTGTAACTAATAAAAAGAACAACGATTCACACGATTGTCTTTTTATCTATCCCCCCCCCCAATATTTAATTAACACTTTCATGCATGAAATTTATAAGAAAATAGTTTTAATTCTATTTTCTTTTTTTTTTTTTTAAAAAAAAGAAGGAAATAATTAGTTGTAACGAATTGTATACAACAGATAAATAAATAAACACGAAGTAATAGAATGCCAAAACGTAGACGACGATAGTTTTAAATGGGGGGAACACTGTTCGACCTTGGCCGCAAGTTAAGGATACAATGTCCTGGTGACCTTCATGTCAACCTTTCTATAATATAGTCTGTAACGTTTCTCTATTGTATGAGCTTTAAAATATTTCACAGAGCTTTTCATTTCTATCTATGTCACGTTATCATGTCTGTCAGTCAGTCATGACTGTAGTTCTTTCTCTCTCTCTTTTTCCTCCAATTGCATTATTGTGAAATTCGATTTTATTATAATGAAAAATCTAATTAATTTCCATTTTGTTTTTTCTTTTCTTTTTTTTTGTATTGTTAGAATTTTTCGACTAAAAAACAATGAAGTCGATAGATTGTTGACAAGCTTACATATATGAACAGCTAACAAACTAGGATTAAAAAAAAAAAAAAACGATCTGGTGTGAAACATTTATGGTGATAAATAGATACATATGGTCATACTCTGCACACAAGCACGTAGTATTAAAAATGAAATCAGAAGAAAGCGCTTCCATCAAATCCGAATAACATTTTTCAAAATTTCAACTTCACAATATCTTCGGAAAAATGTTTCAAATAAAAGTGATAGGCATTAATATGAGTAGATTTAAAGAAAAATCAGTTTAAAGAAAAATCGTTGGAGCTGTTTTCGTGAAAATTTTGAAAAACTTGAAAAAAACATTCGGTAAAGTCGTATTTCCGATTGATGGATTCCGAAGTCTTTGAAATGTTATTAAGGTATGTCCACACACTGGTGCAACTTTCCTTTCAACAGAGGCATGCGTCGTAGCGCACGGTGTGATGAACAAGAGGTATGCGTTATTGCATGCCTCCTTGAAGTTGAATAGGCATTTGTTTTCATGACGCAACCAATAGCGCACGTGAATCCAACTACTTGGATTTTCGTTCAACATTCTATGCGTCTTTTGATCTCGCTCGTGTTGTGTTTACCCTTGTATAGGTTATATTTATATAATTAATTTCAAATATCATTTAATTAGTTTTAATTATTATTTTAATAATAATTTTATTATTAAAAACTTATTTATATTATTTATATAATTTATAAATTATACAATTTTTTTATATATATATTTTTTTTTTAATATTTACAATAATTATCATTTTAATAATAACTCTCTTATTAACTGATAGTATTAAACTATTATTATTAATTAATAAAATCTCGACATGACTATTGGTAGCATTGCAAATATGCTTTGCTTCGATACTGTACTTAAATATGCCAAAGACGTTAGTGAATCCAGGTAGCAAGAAACCTCAACGTAATCAGTAGCCTCATTTCAGGCGGAATAGCATCTCGAAAACGAGTGTTCTTCTTTAAATTGATTGGCTCTTTCATTCTTAACAAGTTGTAAAAGTAGTCCTTCGATATACATGTAAAATTCCGAAATACGCCTAAGTCAAGCTGAAGTTCTGTGACTTGTCCAATATTTCTTTTCTGTAAAGCTGCTTTGTCCACAGAGCTCGCTCGCTGCTTTTTTCTTATTCGTGCACTTTTCAAAAACAGGTAACCTGCACAAATAGCTAATGCCGTTTCTGAATCCATCGATAAAATGCACACTGAACAGATGATTAAGTGTGGACAACGAATTGAATGCCTCAAGAGGTATGCTCAAAAGGCATGTGCGACACATGTTGAAATGGAAAGAGGAAGCGCAAGTTGAAAGGGAAGAGGAACAGGAAAGCGCACAAGTGTGGACATACCCTTAGTGTGATGTAGTGTAGTAGTGTGTTTGAGTAGTAGTTGGTGTAGCACGAGCGGTTTAGTAAAAGGGCTTGTGAGTATATATGTTTAAGAGAGAAGTATCAGTAATAATCAAGAGAGCACCACTGTTTTTAAAATAAATATATTAATCTCTAAGCAAATTTAAATACTTAACAATATCACAACTATATCTTAATAAATCAGATGTTTATCTAGAATAAATGCAAATCTCTATCACAGCTACTGGGTATAAAAGAGCGTTTCCTGAAGCAAGTGTTCTGGCTTGAGTGTCTGTTCAGACTGTATTGAAAGAATGCTTTCTAATTGTCCGTTCAAATCTTCCCTAGTGAGAAGAAGGAGTAGACAATGCTATCAAGTTCATGAACTCTAGAAGACAATAGTGGTCTTCTACCTGAATAGTCCTTTTGCAAGGGAATGTTACATTTTTCTTGATATTTTTGATTATTTCAAATTTTTTTTTAATTATTTTTATATTTCTGGCATCCATCACATCTTCATGTCTGATTGCGGTGATTGGTCGTACCTAAACGAAATACTTTCTTTTTTTTTAATATAAGGCGCTTCACCATCTATGGTCATTAGCGCCCGGAGCCTTCTCAGTGCACTGCCGGCCTCCGGGCAGTGTAGTCTCGCTACGACAACACTGTCCATCACCGAACAGTGAGCTGTATAGGCTTCTAGGAAGAAAAAATCTAAGGGTGGCACTGGACTCGAACCTGGGTCCTCCGCGTGGGAGTCCAACGCGCTAACCACTTAGCTATTCCCTCCCCTGAAAAGGGAATACTGAATTTGAGCTTCCTGCGACTTTACATTTTTGAAACATTACACTATTCGCTAAAAACAAGTTTATCAAGAGAACTCAATTTATATATTTCCGGAGGAAACTCAATTTCGAAAATTTGACACGATTGCAATACTTCCTCTTTAAAGAGTAAGGGTATATCCACACTTGTGCGCTTTCCTCTTCCTCTTCCCTTTCAACTTGCGCTTCCTCTTTCCATTTCAACATGCGTTGCGTATGCCATTCAATTTGTTGACCACACTTTATCCCTTCAGTGTGCATTTTATCGATGGATTCAGAAGCGGCATTAGCTATTTGTGCAGGTTACCTATTTTTTCAAATGTGCATGGAAAAGAAAAAAGCAGCGAGCCCTCATCTTATGAAACCATTTGCAACTGACCTTAATAAAGGCTCGCCGAAAAGAATATTTAATTATAGGCTATCGAGAACAAGGAGTATCGTTGAAAACGCTTTTGGGCTGATAGCGCCATTGTTCAGAATTTTTCGTAAGCCTATAGAAATTATAGTTATTGGGGCTGTGGTTGATATGGTGTTAACTTGTCTTTTGCTTCATAATTTTCTCCAGGCGCAGCCGGATGCAGCAAGACAGTATTCACCTCTTGGAAGTTTTGATCATGAGGATGAAAGCACTGGTGAAGTTATTTAAGGCACACGGAGAGAAATTACTTCCAGTGATAATGGTATGAGGCCTCTACAGCAAGTACCACGGGAACAAGCATCACTTCTCGCAATTTTGTTGGCATATAATTTTGAATTTACATCCCACAAAACTGTTTGATGACTATAATCTTCTATAAAATCAAGTGTCTCTTGATTATAGACATAATGAGAAATCTGCTGTCGGAGATATTATTAATTAATAACAATAGTTGAATAATATCAATTACTAATAAAATTATTATTAAAATAATAATTTAATAATATTTATGATTAATTATATAATATATAACCTATAAAAATATCACACAACACGTAGCGACATCAACAAAACGCATAGAATGTTGAACGAAAATCCCAGTAGTTGGATTCACGTGCGCTGTGGTTGCGTCATGAAAACAAAAGCCCATTCAACTTCCATGAAGTATGCAATAACGCATGCCTCTCGTTCATCATACTGTGCGCTATGACGCATGCCTCTCTTGAAAGAAAATTTGCACCAGTGTGGACATACCCTATGAGAAAGTAATTACATATTTAGTAATTACATAAATGTGTATGTGTATGAGTGAATATATAAGTAAAGTAAAGAAAGTGATGCTTATTTTTCAGGCAGGCCTAATGTCCAACTATCAAATTAGATGTCCTGGACGGGGGGCGGAAGCACATACTTTACTATTGACATTTTTTTTAAGGAATATAAAATTTAGCAGTTGTATAGGACTCGAACTGGGGACCTCCCACTCACAAGTCCCTGCTTATAACCACTACACCAATCAAAGAATTTTGCAATGCGTTCGCTTCTGCTCTGTCTAACTTTTATTTGTAACATTTCTCTGGAAAAATTCGTTTAAGGGTGATTATGGGGAAGGGGTAGTGTTATGCTTTCCTCTAAGGTGCTGTTTTAATTTATTATACGATTTTATAATCCCTATAAATTAGTCAGAATTAAATATGTTGCCCAAATTCCGAGTTTGAAGAAAAATCGATTGAACGGAAATGGCTTTTACTGAACAGTTTTTGTCAATTTTCTGCGAAATTTCCTCCATAAAAACACCAACAAGTTTCACTAAACTTTGATATACTGACTGTACATATAGAGAGAGAGAGAGAGAGAGAGAGAACTACCACTTTTGTCTGAACAGTTTTCCGAGAAAATTCATTTCATTGTTTTAAGAGGAGGGGGAGGAGATTGTGCTTGAAATCTATGTCATTTAAAATTATATGTTATTTGAGTTTATATAATGTTTTGACGCTCTCTTCTGGATTAAAATGTAAAAACTTTCAATTTCTACCTGCGAAAGGCACTAGTCAAAATATACCCCTCCAGTTCTGTGTTTATTTTGGCAGCTGAGAAAATTTTCAAATATTTGTCTACTTTGTGATTATATTAACTGCAGCAAGAGAAAGTAATGTGAGTGTTTCATACCAGACTTTTTTTTTTATGAATCCAAGTGAGATTTCTATTGCATTTTTGAGGTACTAATTTATAAATATAGCTCCAAAGTATAGAGACCCTTAGGGATCGCAGTGGCGTAGGCTGGGGAGCCAACCTCCACAGAATCTAATTTAATCTAATTTTCAAGTATTTATAGATATTTTTCTTCTTTTTTTTTTTAATCGTTTTATTGAATATTTACAACTACATAAATAGATATGCAACAAGTAAATGGGCTAGTGGAGATTTAAACAACGACAAACTCATGAATGGTAGTTATCCAGCGACAATTACCACTAGGCACGCGGGGCCAACACACAAGGTCGCCGGGCCAACGATGTTTCAATCGCCTTGCAGGATTGCCTGGAAGTGTGGTGCAGGAGAGGGTATGGGCGAGAGGATAGGAATGAAGAGGGAGTTTGCTGTGGAATTTCTTGTACCGGAACTTTGCTATATCGTGGATAAAAGGAATCTTCAGATATGTGTGGATTGTATGGTTGGAACGTAATAAGGAGCATCGACTATTTGTTGGAGCATCTTGGACTGTAGGGTTTGTATTCAGTTGAGGTTGGTACGTTTTGTGGTTCCGTAAAGTTCTAGTCCGTACATTCCTGTTGGGTGCGAGTAGTGAATTATAGAGTCGTCTTTTATTCTGTAGAGTGAGTTTGGAGCGCTTGTCAAGGAGTCTAGCAAGTAGTCTGAACCGGTTGTTGAGGGAAGTCCGTTCTGGCACCCACCAGTTCTTGTGCTTTCCCACACGGATTCCATATCCCGTCTAGGTACATATCAAGATAACGAACGTGGTCTGCCGATGGGATAGGAATGCTGAATATGTAAACTGGAGGAAGAACTTTTTTTGTTTAAGGTGAGCACAATATAATGGGACTTGTTAGGGTTGATTTTTATTCTGGATTTTGCTAACCAGAACTCGAGTGATTGGAGATGGGCTTGAAGGAAACGTTAAGCGATTACGGGATCATTATGAGAGGAAAGGATTGCGGTGTCGTCGGCATAAGTATAAATGGTTGTGTTAGGATGCTCGGGGATATCAGCAGCATATATGGTATACAGGATAGATACCAGGATGCTGCCTTGGGGCACACCGGCTAGGCAAGGGTAAGTTAGGGAAGTGGAGGATCCTTGGGTGACTTGATATGAACGATTGGTCAGGTAGGATTTTAGGATAAGGTAGTAGGTACTTGGTAGGATATCTTTGAGTTTCTGTAAGAGACCTTCGTGCCAGACGCAGTCAAATCTTTGGAAATGTCTAAAAAGACGCCAGCACAATATTGTTTTTGCCCAAGGAAATTAGCATCTACAACGCGATGCGCCTGCTGGATAGTGGAATGACCACTCCGAAACCTAAACTGGTGATGGGGATAAATTAAAGAAGCTCTAGGATAGATAGGAGACGTTGGAGAACTATTTTTTCTAATATTTTGCCTAGGATGGTAAGGAGGCTGATGGAACGGTAAGAGGCAGGAAGGTGAGCTGGGTTATTAGGTTTGCGGATCATACGTATTATAGAAAATTTCCATGCGGTCGGGACGTGAGTTGTTCGGAGCACTGCATTATAGGTGGTTGTAAGGAATAGTATACTCCCCCTTACGTGGGAGTTATTAAATGATGAGGGAAGTTATAAGGTTGTAGCCCGGACTTTTCTTTTTTGGGAAGGTTGGTGAAATTTTAGTAACTTTAGAGGAAGTAATAGGATTAGGAGGGAGAGAGAGGGGAAAAGTGTGTCTAGAATTTTAATAATGTTAGCAGTATGGTTTATAGATTTTGTGGCTAGCCATGAGTGGTACACTGATTTTGCTTTTTGCAAATCTATATTATTAACAAATTATCACGACATCCTGATAATGGACAAACACCCAAAACTGATATGACCACAAAATCAAGTAGGCTATCACGGGAAAATAACTCTTGATACTATATCCAGAACCGGATTGTATGTTATATGTATTTGTCATCACATTTACAGTATAACATCCTGGCAGTATGTAAATTACATAAGAATAAAGATATGCCCCATTATCACTATCTTCAAAGACGTAAAATTTATAGAAGAATATATTAAATTTGAATTTATTTATTTTATTCAGTTTTTATTATTTATAACTTCTTTTTACGATATAACTCTTTGAAGTATTTTACTCACAAATGATACCTAATTATGATAACTAAAAGCCCAGGCTTGTGTGTATAGAACCAAAGTTTAATTAAATACCCTGAGGGGGGAACAAGAATTATTTCAATTCTAACTTTACTTTCATCTATTATACAGTACAACCATTATCGATTATTTTGTTTAATATGTAAAAGATGAATTTATTACGAAAAAAATAAATTTATAATTTTTTATTTTTACTTTTTTTACTTTCATTATATTGAAACTATTGTTAGTTTTTTCATTAGATATCCTTTGAATTCTGGTTATTTGTCTTTTTACTTTCTTTTACTCCTAGTAAGAGGAAATATTGTAATCGTGTCAAATTTTCGATATCGAGTTTCGAAATATCTGCTTTGATGTACCCTGAGTCCAAAAAAGTGTTTTTTTAGAAAATGGTCTGTGTGTGTGTGTGAACAAAATAGCTCATAAACGAAAAATCGTAGAAGGTTCAAACTTGATATTCCGTTTAGGTACCACCATGCGATCCGACAGTGGGTCATCTGCGAAAATTCCTCAACCGGAAATACCACTTTACTAGTTTTTTGTTGTTTTTTTTTACTTTTTTGCGATTTTCTCAAAAATGGCTCCAACAATTTTCTTTAAACTTGCTAAATCAACTACGCAAACTAAGAGTTATAACTTTTCTCCAGGAAAATACGTTTAAGGGCACTTTTTGGGGAAGGATGGGGTTAGGATTTTCTCTAAAGTGCTATTTCAGTTTACTACACGAAACCTATCATCTAAATAATATTAATTAGAATTTAAATATATGACTGAAATTCCGAGTTTGAAAAAATCGGATGACCGGAAGTGCGATTTTACTGAAATATATTTTTCAGTTTTCTGGTATTTTCTCGAAAACGGCACCAACGATTTTCTTTAAAGTACTTATGTTTACTATACGTACATAGAGCTACAATTTTTATTTGAAACATTCCTCCAGATAATGTCATTTAAGGGCACTTTTAGGAGAGAGATGGGGTTATGTTTTTCCCTAAAGTACTATCATAGTTGATTATACAATTCTATCATCCAAACAAAATTATTTAGATAATAAACAATAGATGACCATAATTCCGTATTTAAAGAAAATTATTAAACTAGAAAAACAGTTTTTGCGATTTTCACCATAAAAACACCGACGAATTTCATCAAAATTTGGAATACTAACGATAAAATTTGTCAAGTTACAATTTTGTATACTGCAGTAAGAGAAAGTTGTGTGAGTGTTTCACACCAGATTTTGTTTTTTTTTTTACTTAGTGAGTGACCCTTGAAAAAGTATCACTATATTAAATGGAAAGAAATAAATACGATTGCGGACAATGTTGACGATAAATGAATTTTAGTTGCAATAATCAATTCTTCAACTTCAACAGCTAGATGGTAACTCCAAAGTTTGCACCCAGAAATATCCGAGAAAAAAAGAAGATAATTACGATCTTTTATTTTTGTTTTTCAATATGGGGAATCACAGTGTTTCACAGCGCACAACGCATGAAAAAATTCACTAAGCATCTAATTTTGCCATCCTCTACATTAAATGATCAATAAAAAAAATATTATAATCGATTGCTTGAAGACGGCTTGAACAATATACTTATACAGATATAAAAGATAACGAGTTTATCTTGCACTACGAATTTAATATTTGCTGACTTCAAAATAAAAATAATATTTATTATTTAATAAATTTCACAAGCAAAACTAATTAACTATATTAAAATCTGGAACATAAAGAAGATAAAAATATAAAACTCATATAATAAATTTTTATGGTTATTATCAATAATAATAAAAAAAAAATAAATAATAATGATACACATAAAGTTGGGTTAACATTGTTGTATTTAACAATCAACTTCATCCTACACCAGGAGTAATTTATTTTTTATTTATTATTGGAAACGTTAGTGTATAATTGGAAACGAAGAGAGGGATCTAAAGCAGAGAGAGAGAGAGAGAGAAAGACACACACACACACACACACACATACACAACATTTTTAGCAAATGGTCTGTACTGTGAGTTTGTTTTAACAGATATCTCAAGAAGCTCAAATTTGGTATTCCGTTTGAGCACGAAGATATCGCATAAGACACGAAGATTTCCGGCAAAATCCCATCAACCGGAAATGCGGTTATAATAAATATTTTTTCGTTCTACTTTTTCTTGATTTTCTCGAACATTGGCTTTAACGAATTTTCTTTAAACATTATATATTACCTACATATACAAATCCCTATCACTTTTATTTTAAACATTTGCCTAAGATAATTCATTTTTGGTTGGTTCTGAGGAAAAAGGTGCGTAATACGTTCATCTAAAATATCACTTCAGTGTAATATGTGGTTTTACCATTTACATAATAGTAATATAAATTAGAAGCATTGATAAAATTCCAAATTTGAAGAAAATCGGTTGACCGGAAGTAGGATTTTAGAGAATAGTTTTTTTTTAGCTTTTTCTTAATTTTTCTCAAAAACGAGTACCATTTCCGGTACCCCGAAGGCCGGTTTCACACTTTACGGTTTTCACCGTATAGCGAAAAAACCGTACGGCTTTTTGCCGTGACAATGTTGTCTTCACATTGCACGGTTTTTTTCCCCGTTGTAAACTAAACGGCTTTTTGCCGTGACAATGTTGTTTTCACATTGCATGGTTTTTTT